>PVKH010004270.1:0-23635 GCA_004027955.1 Chaetophractus vellerosus
GTTTATCTGAAATTTCTGCAGTATCTCCATCCATTGATTCTGAGAGACCAACCAAGGATTTGAGTGAATATGAATTTTCAGTGGAAATATTTGCTACCTTTACTATTTCCATCCCCTGGAAATTCCCTGGTTGAAGGTACTTTCCCTTTCCTAGATGGACTGTGGAAAAGTATAGAGCTCATCAAAGCCAATCAAAACTCCCTCCCCACATCTCCTGAAATAGGCCAGAACATATTTGATGAGAGATGGTGAAATGTGATGTGGGGTGACCAAGAGGAGGCCTAGTGAACTGACCTAATCTCCAGTTTTCTTCCAGCTCCAGGATGCATATTTTAGTTCATGGCATGTTAGTGTCCCATAAAGAAAAGCATTGAACATCGGGGAAATAAATTGTCATCTTGCTTTGCCAATAACTTAGTGATGTTGAGAAAATTATGTATTTTTCTGGGACTCAGTTTCCTCATTCATAAAGTGGGAACAAAAAATTATCTCATAAGCTAGTAGTAATGTTCAAATGAAATGATGGATAGTAAAGGATTCTGAAAAATATTTGGAGAGAACTCTACAGTTTTGCACATTTTTTAAGTATTAAACACATCATTTTCATATTTGGAGCACCAGTTAAATGAACAGCAAATGGTTAGGAAAAATTAGCTTCTCACATGCTTTTAGTTACAATAAATTGCAAGTTTGCCTGATAGAAAGGGCAGGATTTTGGATTTGTTAAGATTTTATCCATTTTTAATAGGTTTTTCAAGAGTCTTGGCATCTGACTGTCATACTTCAATTCAGGTTCTAAAATTCCTTTGTAATTTTTAGTTATATGTTTGCCATATTCGAGTACAACATTCCTCAGAGTCTTCTTTCCTCCACCTCCCACAAGACATGGTTAGGTCTATCACAGTGGGTGTTTAATAGTTTGGTTGTTCCTCAGCATCAGCACATTTTAGAGATAGACTAATACTCGGCAACTAAAAGAAAAGGGCCACTGCACATGCAACAACACGGATGAGTCTCTGCAACTGCTAATGAAAGAAACCAGATGTAAAGACCTACACATTGTGTCATTCTGTTAATGTAATACTCTACATGAGAGAAACAACCACCAAAAAGCCTGATGTGAAAAAAATCTCCAATGGGGGCACTTTCACAGAGCAAAATGAAACCCCTGCCAATCATTTTGTTATAGAGCAATTCTTTTCCCCCACAAAGACATGTTCAAAACCTAACGCCCTGTCCTGTGGGTATGAACCTATTTGGAAATAGGATCTTTGAACATGGTATTAATTAAGGTGAGTTAAGGTAAAGCCATACTGAATCAGGGTGGGTCTTAACCCACCAGGACTAGAGTCCTGATAAGCAGAGGAGATTTGGAATCCCCTGAGGGGAGACACCAGGGCATGGATGGGCGCATGATGGAGGCAGAGATTGGGTTATGAACTGCAGGCCAGCCGCTACCAGAACACACTCTTTTCTTTCTTTGTCTACTCAAGACATTCAAAAACTGCCACTCCATGGTGAGGTTAGATCTCAGCAACCTCTGTACTTGGCTATAGCCCCTGTCCTCTGAAATAGAAGGCACTCCACCTGAACCCAGACAAGCAGCTTTTCCATGGAATTAGCCACAGCCTCAGTCCTGAATCAACATGCAACTTCCCAGCAAACCGATGTAGAGGAGCGCTGCCCAACAGAAATTATAATGTGAGCCACATGTGTAATTAAAAATATAATTGTCATTATTTTAAAAATTAGAAACCCAGAAATTATTTATTTATTTAACTTAATATGTCCAAAATACTATCATGTCAGCACGCAGCCAATATAAAAATTATTAATTAGATATTTTGCATTATATTTCTTCCTACTGAGTCTTTGAAACCCGGTGTATATTTTACACTTGCAGGACATCCCAATTTGGACTAGCCATATTTCAAGGGTTCAGTAGTCACATGTCAATAGTGGCTACCATATATGATATATACCTGGGAGAAAAGGTTATGCTTTGCCTTACTTTTGAAACTCAAAAACTTGAAGTAATTAGTTGAATATATATGTATAGAATAATGGAAGAGACAAAGATGTCTCTGAGATTGAGGCTGGGAGACTGGGAAATTTACAAGAACATCACTGAAATAGTGAACAAAACGAGAAGGTTGTAGCAGTTTGGCATTATTTATAAATTCCAAAAATAGATATTGGATTATGTTTGTGAACTAGTCTTTTCCTCTGGGCATATTAGATTATACTGGATTCATAGATTTCGCTTTTACATGATTAAATAATGATTAAGGCTTTGATTGGGCCTCAACAGTAGGGTGGGGTGAGGAAAAGAGACCAGCTGTTTGCCTGATAGTCTACAGCTGGCCTTGTGGAGAAACACAAGCCTGAGCCTGAGAGAGGCAAGCCCTGGGAAGGGAGGAACCCAGGAAGCCTGAACTCTGGCAGACGTCAGCAGCCATCTTGCTCCAACACGTGACTGTTGACTTTGGTGAGGGAAGTAACTTATGCTTTATGGCCTGGTAACTGTAAGCTTCTACCCCAAATAAATACCCTTTATAAAAACCAGCCAATTATTGGTAATTTGCGTCAGCACCTCTGTGGCTGACTAATACAGAGGTTTTGAAAGAAAGCTAAGGAGTCAGAAGATAAGTATTCATCCTCTGGCTGATGCCTAAAATTGAGCTGAGAGCTTAATCCTGAACAACTTAGAGAAAGATTTTTGTCACTTTTTAATTGTGGTAGTCATTTACATTTTAGTGAAAATCAAGGACATCAGAGCAGATGCTGATGAAAAAAAGAAAAGAATATAACTCCTTGGGCTAGTGAGAAGAGAGATTGAATAGAAAAGGGGAAAGAAAGCAGAAAATTGCAATAGTCTGCTTAAAATTTTGCTGTCTCCTTTCTAGGCAACAATGCATGTCTGACTGCTTTGATACAGGAAATAAAATGTCCCAGTGACTTTTACCAACAATAGTATTATTTGATCAGGAATGTTTCCCATCGGCAATTTACACCATAGCTCATGACCAAATATTATAGCACAGATGGAACGTAATATGATAATATGTTTAGCCCTGGTTATTGCAATTAAAATAGCTAGATTCTGGTCTATCCATGCCACTCATGCCTCAAAGCCAATGTCACATTCAACAGGTCTGAAGTACAGCTCACAATGCCCTCATCCCCTACTCTATCCTTTTCCCTGGTTGCCTCTAACTCAGATAAATGACACCATCAACCCTACTTGGTTATGATAGAAGCCTGGGAATCAATCTTGACACCTTCCTTGCCCTCATCCCTAAATCTAATCAATCTCTGGGTCTTACTGCTTCTACCCATTGGCTGATATTCTCTCAAGTTTGACATTGCCTATTCCAAACCAGTTCCTGCATAAGTATTGCAAGCCTCTTCATTGATCTGCGCCCTCTAGTCGCTTCCCACATTATTTCCAAAAGGGTAATTTAAAACCTCTTCAATGGCTTTCTGTTGACTTAGGATATAGTCCAAAACCCTTACCAAGCCCTGCAAGGTTTGGTCTGGTCAGGTTCCTAATCACTGACGCATCCTTTTCTTTTCTGAGTGCAGAGTGGATGGCTGACTGAAATGTTTAAAGTTAGTGAAAAGCTTTACAGACAGTCACGGGGGGTGTGGGGTAAGGTGGTCAGCTATATATTCCTGAAATTTCTTGCAAACTCTTTGTTCCTTTGGTTTTAGTTCTTATTTCAATTTCTAGAAAAATCTATTTGTCTTCTTGCACCAGTACCTTTGCACATGCTCTGTTCCCTGCCTGGGACAGGATCAATTAATTCCCTTTACACCTCCTCCCCAAACATAGGCTCCCTTGTGGCTAACTTTGACTCTTCCTTCAGGGGGCAGATTAAAATGTCCCTTTTTGGGGAAAGACTTCCCTCATGCCCCGAACTGGGTAAGCTATCCCTTTACACACTTACAACACCCTGAACCAGTCCTTGTGACACTTGCCATTATAAATTGTTTTGGCAATTATTTGCGTGATGTCTTTTCCCACCCACTATTGTAAGCTCCAGGAGGGCAGGGACGGGCTATTCAGATCTCCACAACATTCCTGGCATGTAACATATGATAACTGTTTAAACATTCATCAGGTCATTCTTATTTATTTTGATGGGGAGAAAATCTGGCAGCTTTAAAAGAGGGAAAGTTATAATAGGGGAAATAAGACTTGAGCTATGATAGGATTTAGAAAAGCAGAGAGGATTGTAGATGAGAGTTTAATGGAAGTATTTTGGTAGGAATGATTGTGAGGTGTGCATTGGGCAGCAAAGGATCTGACCTCGCCAACCCAGAGAGTATGAGTTGAAAAACGTGGAAAATAATAATGGCTGGTTCTGTCTGGGTTACATTAAAGGTTTTTGGAAGCCCAAAGAGAAATTGGGTCAGCTTGTGTTAGAAAATAAAATCAACGAAGATTTTTGCTCCAGGGAGTTACCTTTTTAAAGCAGTATCTGGCTTTGAGATCTACAAACAAGTTTTCAAAACAGATCAGGAGAGCTCAGTCAACCTTTCTTTCTTTAGATTTTCTTGTCATTTGGTAAAGGGGTTCAAACACACAATGGCCCTCAGAGGTTTATCTTCATGCTAGTAACTTTCTAAATATTTGTTTGCTATAGATATATAAAATATTAATACTATAAATTCCCATGGCCTAATATATCAGTCCTGTACAATATTTTCTTAATCTAAACTCTTTCATCTATCTCCTGGTATTGGCATAAGACTAACTGATGTCTTCACAAAGAGTAAACAGACACTGTAAATTTTGTTGTGTTCTTTTTTCTCTTTAAGCTAATGAGAACTTACCTTTAACATTTTTTATAAGTGTTAGACTATGGGAAAAAGTAGTTTTGAACTGTTGGTTTGAAAATCTGTACTCTAAGTCCACTATATCACTCTAGCTCCTGGCAAATCTCTGGACTGCTCATAAAACTTTATTTTTCCCTTCTCTCAAATGAAGATGATGATAATACTTTTCCTATTACTGCTTCAATTCACCAGGGCATTAATTCCTAACTTTTTTTAGATCTTTCCTTCTTTTTTGCATGTAGAATGGATGGCTGATTGAAAGGTTGAAAGTTAGTGGAAAGTTCTACAGCGTCACAGAGTGGGGGAGTTTGGGTATATGTTTTTGCAAATTCAAATATGGCAGGGATTTTAGGACAAACTAAGCAGGCTTAAGAGAGCCTAATTAGTTTCACGGGAAAAATATTGGGTTTATAGGAGATATCTTGGGGCCAAAGTCACTGCAACTTCCTAAGCGATATATTGGATGGCAAAGAAATATGCTTGAGCAGAGGAAGAATCAGGGAACACTGGGTGCTTTGGGGACTAGTGGGGTTCAGAAAGAAAGCCAATTGTAAACAGCACGGTTCAAATTGTCACTCACTTCATGCCCAGGATATCTGTGCCAGGTTCCTGGGCGAGGGAAGCTGTGATAAAGAATGAATGATGTGAAGGAACTGTCTCAATAGAGGTGCTGAGAAAACAGAGCCGAGCCTGCTCAAGTTTAAGGTTTAGGAATGGCATTTATGTGAGATGAAAGGAGGATCTTTCCTCTGCCGCAGCCAGACAGCCTCTGCCAAGACAGCCACTTGCTCAGAGAGAAGCCTGTGGCTGCAGGGCTGAGGGATGACAGGAGGAGGGGTCTGGAGTTAAGACCAAGAGGATGCCATGCCTTCCTGGAAATACCATCCAAGGAACTTTTGCATGGGAAGTGAGAAGTTGGAGCTTGGCATCAATAGCTTTGCTCAAGAGGGAGAGCCAAGAACTATTATTTGCATACTGTTATTTATAACATTGTTCTTCAGTTGAATCCTCTTCCCCCTGATCGTAAAATGTCCTTTGCACAGTCATATCAAAAAGCTGTGTCTGGTAGTTTTGGAGCCATCCTCCTCGACAAGCACCACATCGAATCTTCTGAGTATCTCCTTCCCTGGAAAGGGGTGTCTTCGTTTGGTGCAGAGGTGCAGAAATGCATTTATTTACTTACTTTTGCTGATGATCTGTTCATCTCGATATTTGTATCCTAGTCATGCCCCTTGATTTAAGGGGATGGAAAAATACAATAGGTGAGATTGAGGGAAAAAATACTGATTCCTAAATTTGACCAACAATAGAATTATTTGTTCTGATCTTCTCTGGCCAAGAAGAAGCAAGAACAGTTCATAGTCTTGCTAAGTATTTCAGACATTCAATAATGATCTGACTCAATAAGCCAACAAAAGTTTTCCACAGTGTTTTAATATTCCCTGAAATTGTGTGGTGAACTGCAAGCATTTGGTTTAGAGAAACCACCCAACTACAAAAGGCTTTTCTTTTAGTTGCTGCACTGCAGCTTTAAAGGCCCCAAGCAGCTCCCACACCCATCAAAGTGTCTTGAACTATTTCTTCAATTTGCTTTTTGCTTTCAAGACATTAAAGAACACTTTCAAGTCAAAGTTATAACAGGAGAATGTGAAAAAGAGTCTCTAAAGTGCCATCCTTGCTAAGTTGACCGAAGGGATTGTGTGGAAAAGCTTCCCATTTCCCTTTTTAGTCTGAAAAGGGTGGAGGGGAAACCTCGCAGCAGAGTGGCCTGTGGATCTGCTCCCCAAACTACCTTTCATCAGATGCCACCCCTTCCCCCACCTCCCTGTTTATGTTCTTCTCCAGCCCAGGGAGGCCCCTGAATTTTTCTTTAGCCTTTGTTTGCTAAAGGGAGGTTCAGAGCTTATGTAAAAATTGGCACCTAAGTCTAAAATAGTTTTCCCGAGGAGGCAAGAGCACAGGCCTCTGAAGAGAGCGAGGTCAGCTTTTAGGCTTTGCTTTAATTGTTGCTCTTGTAATCCCGAGATGTTGAATGCTTTTTTTTTATTGCAGACATAGGCTGGGGAGACGAACTTTTTTACCAACTAAGTACCCTGTTAAGCTTCTGAATGTTTTCACAAGACACCTCAGGGAATGTTGAGCTACAGTAGCTTTTAGCCTCTCTGGTTTTTGTGGAAATTTGGCATTGTAAAGCCCCTCTTTCTGGCCATGGGAGCTCACAAGCTTGTTGTTGGGGATTAGCTTTACAATAGAATGGAGTCAATATAGGTGATCCTCAAGAATGGTGTCCTTGCTGAAAATCCTATGACACAGCATTTAGGAAAGGGTGACTTGTTCTAATATGAACATTCCAGTGAACATGAGTGCTGTGTCTAGACTTGCTTACTCCATTGGACAACAGCCCAGCTAGCCAGCTCTGTAGTTAAGGCCAATTTTATACACTGATAGTATAGATAGTGGGTTGTCCTGGAAAAATCTGTGGGCTGCCACCAGATCCTGGGAGGAGTGCCAGGAATACATTTTACAAAGGAAATGGGTTGGGGTGCCAGCTTTTAGAGTATATATTTTTATGTAGGGCAGCAGAATGAGCTTGGGCTCAGGATGGTGATGTATCTGTTGATATCTACTGGTTAGGGGCCCACAGGGGCCACCTTGGAGTGGGACATACAATATTGTACATAGGTGGTCAGTGATTGTGGCCATCTTCGTGGAAGCTGCCTGGAGCCTCCCTTTGGATTTTCATGTTTCATACCTCCATGTAAACAGACTCAGGGTGTCTGATTTGACTGAAAGTTGCAGATAAGAGTGTACATAGCTGCTGAACATGTAGCTAATTTTAAAGAAGAGGGAATATCATGTGCGGGAAAGATCAGTGAGCTACAAAGTGGACCAGCAGTTTGGTTGCTGCATACTGGTTGATTGACCTTGAAAAAATATCACTTAATTCGGTTTAATAAATGCTTATTGAACATCCACTTTGTGTAAACTCCTACATTATCTGTCAGGAGAAACAAGGATCAACAAGACAACATATTTCCTCAGGAATCTCAATCTAAGGGGAGATACAGCTTATAAACAACTGGTCAGCTGATGACAAGTGGCACCATAGATATACAATTACAGAGTAATAGATTTATAAGGTAGAAGAAACCCTTTATAATGATCAAGTCTATGAAACATGTGGGAAGCACAAAAGAGGGAGTGATTAATTCTGATGACAGAGTTGGGGGAAGGCTTCACAGAGGAGAACCCATTTGAATTTGAATTGGGCCTTAAAGTGAGATGGTGAGTAGTCTAAAATAGTTATCTTGCTGGAAGGCTGGGACACAGGTAAGGAATGCTTGGAATCTCAGTTTCTGCATCTCTAGAAGGAAAGTGCTGGTCTCATGAGCTCTGAGTTTTATTTCAGCTCCTGTATCTACATCTAAAGGAACTGACAGGCATCTTCAGATGTAAGAGCACCTGGAAACATGTTGCTCATTGCAAGACTTTGGAAAAACTTTGGAGCTACATCAAATACTAGTTTGTATTAGAATCTACTATGACAATCAGTGTCAGAAATCAAAATTTGAGAAAAATGTGTAGAGAAAACCTAAAATTGAGAATACTTTGCTTATGAAGATTGCCAATCAATTTTAGATGCAAAATATTTTGGTCTAACTTACAGAACTCCCAGGCTCCACAAAACCTTTGGTATATGACATCCTTTTCTGATTGTGGAGCCATCACTTGAATAATAAGTCAGAACATTCACTATGTTGAATCTATATTAAACTTAAAATAAAAAGTATATAAATTATAATAAAAATAATTTTTGTATATGTGGTGGTTTGACACTGTATGTACCCCAGAAAAGCAATTTATTATAATTAATCCATTCCTGTGGATATGGTCCCATTATAAGTTGGATCTTGTGATAAGGAAACTTTTACTTAAGGTGTGACCCACCTCATTCAGGATGGATCTTAATGCCCTCACTGGAGTCCTTTATAAGAGAATGAAATTCAGACAAAAAGAGAGAGAAAAACATGGAAGCAAGAAGCTGAAAGCAATGAAACTGGAAGAGAAGGGAGAGACCAGCAGATGCTGTCATGTGCTTTGCCAGGTGGCAGAGGAGTCCAGGAACAACAGCAGTGTCACCTGATGAAACCTTGATTTGGACATTTTTCTCAGCCTCAAATCTGTTAGCTGCAAGCTAACAAATTCTCATTGTTAAAGCCAATGCATTTCATGGTATCTGCTTTGAGCCACTAAGCAAACTAAAACAGAATATATATTTGAAATTTAACTTCAACAAAGAGTGACTGGTTTGATACAGCAGGACATTTGGACTCTAAATTTCATAGATCCATAATAATTACACAAAAACTTATAGATTAGACCCTTCTTCAGTTTCTCAAAATTTTGAGATATGTCCACATCGATGTCTTTGCATCTGTTATTCTGAGTCTCTCTCCCCAAAATAGTTACACTGGATGATGAGCAGCTTAAGAATATGCAATTTTGGGTTTCATGGAGTGAACTTCAGAGCGTTTGCTCTGAAAATTGTAATCAAGCATAAAGAAGTTCACAAATACCTAAGTTCAAGTGCTTGGTTAAATAGAAGCTTATTAATTATTCCTTGAATTCAAATATATGATAGGAAAAATATTGGGCTACAAACAGTTTTATACAATCACAGAAAAATGTTAATAAATTATCTTGGCAGGTGTAACAGTTTGAAGATATTTTATGAATTCCAGAAAAAGATTATGTTCTTAACCTAATCTATTACTCTGGGTGTGGTACCCTTTGATTGTATTAAATTCAGTTGAGGGACCTTTGATTAGGTTACTTGATAAAATCAATTTAGAGCTTTTGATCAGGCTATGTCAGTGAGGCTTAAGCCAGCTTGGGTCACCGCCCTCTTGCTGGGTCTGATATAAATGGAGATGCAGAGAGAGAAAGGAAGCTGCCATATTTGATCTGGCAATGTAAAAGAAAGGACTCCAGGTTTGCTCACAGTGACCTCAAGGATGGAAGCCCCAAGAGGCTCAAGGAGCCGAGGCCCAGGGAGAGAGGAGCCGTGTGCCTGATAGCACACAGCTGAACTTGGGAAGAAAGCAGAGCAGCTGAGACTGAAAGAGGAGGCCTGGAAAGAGACATACCTAAGCCTGCTTGCCCACAGCTGAGCTCTGATTAATGGTAGATTCTGGAGGGGAAGGCAGAGATAGATACGTGGCCATCTTAGCCATGTGGCAGGACTCTAGGATCAACAGTAGCTGACTTTGGAGAGAAAGCATCTCTGATGGTGCATTGATTTGGACGTTTGACTGCCTCAGAAGTGTAAGCTTTTACCCAAATAATTTTCCCATTATAAAAGCCAACCCATTTCTTGTACTTTGCATTGGCAGCCCTGTGGCAAACTAAGATAGAGGGGCTATCAAGCCTTTGTTGCAAAGCTTTACCTTTCTATATATTATATAAGCAAAAGAATAAGAACAAAAGGGGAAGGAACTGGCATTTATTGAGTACTGGTTATGTGCCAAGGTTTAGTCCAGGTACTTTACAAACAGTATATAATTTAGCCCTCAAAACAAACTTATGGGTAGTAATTGACATCTTATTTTACAGATGAATGAACTGAGGCTCCGGTAGATGAGACAATTTCCTAAGAGATATACAGAAAAGAGATAAGTCAGGCTATGAACTCCTTCCTTGGAAATACTATTCTCTCTGTCTGGCTTATTCTCTCTCCTTTCCACTAGTTAATAATTTTAACTCCTTTTCAGATATTTGTGTTAGGGAATTACACTCCCCGAAGACTTCCTTGACCCTCCAGGAGGAGTTAGGTGCTTATGGCATGGGATTTTGTCTTGTATCACTTTTAACTCTTTAGATCAATGGTTCTCAAAATGTAGCCTGCACACCTCTGGACCCAAGGGGGTCCACAGATAAAAACTGTTTTCAGAACAATGCTAAGACATTCTTTGCCTCTTTCATTGTGTTGGTATTTGCACTGATGGTACAAAAGCAAAGGTGTATAAAAATGCTGGTGCCTTAGCACTAATCAAAGCAGGGCCATCAAACTATAGTACTAATCACTGCATTCTTTACCATCAAGCACAGCCAGTAAAAGAAACAAAGATGCCAGTTCACTTAACAATGTTCTTGATGAAGCAGTAAGAACTATTAAATTCATTAAATCTCAACTCTTGTGCATACATCTTTTTAATATTCTGTGTGATGAAATGGGAAGTACACATAAAACATTTTTGCAGCATGCAGAAGTATGATAGTTGTCTTTTAAAAAGCACTTTGTGATTGAGTTGCTGACTGAACTGGCTGCTTTTTTCATGGAACTCCATTTTCACTTGAAAGAACAATTGACAAACTATGGTTATTCAGACTTTGGTATTTGGCAGACTTTTTTTTTTTTTTTTGAAAATGAACAAAGTGAACCTGTCACTTCAAGGAAAACAATGGACAGTGTTTGTTGGCAGTAATAAAATTCAGGATTTCAGGTGAAAGCTAGAATTTGGGGAAAATTTAATTTGCCACCGTGACCTTGAGAGCTTCCTAATACTTAAAAACTTTTCTAAGATAAGTTGAGATACTAACAAACGTAATTGTTTGATTTTGTATTATGAAATGAACCACTATTTGGAAGATCTGCATAACTCAGTAAATGATCAGTATATGAGGGTACAAAAATCATGGATGGGTAAAGGGACCCATTCAAGTTAGATGATAGACCAAGGGGTTTTATCGGAACAAAGTATACTTTGCACTTGACCTGTAAGAAATGACTACCTGTCAAATTTTGAAATTTCCAAAAAGAATATCTATGATTGTCTGAAAAGGCAATTAAAATACTCCTCCCCTGTCCAACTATATATGTGTATGAAGTTGGATTTTCTTCATAGACAAAAACAACATATCACAACAGATGGAATGCAGAAGCATATATGAGAATCAGTCATCTTCTATTAAGCCAGATTTTAGAGAGATTTGTGCCCATATAAAACAATGTCACTTTTCTCAGTATCTTTAATTAGTTTTGGAAAACAAAACTATTTTCCAAAAGAATGTCATTTAAAAATATGTATAAATAAAATATTTATGTGACTATTTTATGAATTCTTAAATGCATCTTTTTTAAAAATTCCATTTTAATTTCTAATACAGTAAAGTTCTTTGTGGTCCTCTATAGTTTTTAAGAGTGAAAGGGTCGTGTAACCAGGACACTTGAGAACTGCTGCCTAGCTAACTGCTTGTCTCTTTTGATAGACTGTAAGTTCAGTGGGCCTGGACTGTTCCATGTCTACTCAGCATTGTACCCCAATATTAATTAATATTTTCTGAATATGTTAAGGCATCTGACTCTAAATTCCACTTATTCTGATTAAATGAGACAGTCTGACTCCACAGGTGTATTTAGGTCACTTTAGGTAGGATAGTTTTAAAGGCGTTGGAGGGTCGAGACTAAACAATTTGAGTATCAACTACTAAAATACCAAGATGCTTTCCTTCTACTATTTCTTCCTCCTTTAACCCCTCCACAAACTCAACTTTACCATTTTTTGGTTTTCCAACTGCTTTGAGGGTTCCTTATACAACCAGTTTAGAAGTTGTGTTGAAGAACAAGGAAATAACATCTGTGTTTTAGCATCATTTTTTAAAGCACTCATTCCTCCCCACTGGGTGTTTGCTATGTCTCTTTACATAATAACATCAGTGGTTCCCATAGAGGATATTGTTCCTGTGTGTCACGTATCTAATTCCCTTGGATTTTATTGTCGGCAACTGTATCCCATGTACTATCAGGCAATAGAGCAAAGTTTGCATTAAACAATAAACCTCTCTTACTTTAGAAAACAATACATGTGTTTTCTCTTTGACTTAAATATGTACTTTCTTTTGACACTTTTTAAAAGGGTCTTCGAGATCAAAGATTTTCATGTAACACCTGTTCCAACATTATTTTCAATTGCTATTGACCCATTCTTTGAGATTTTTCTTTTATGCGGGTGCTTATTTTAAAAGTTAGATTATAGCATTAAACTGAACAAAACCAATGAATATATGTATTCATGTGAAGATATATGTACACATAAACACAAGTATATAGTTTTGTGGAGCACATTTTCCAGAAACCTTAGAGTTAAATCCCAGGCTGCTACCATGCTGAGTTATAAATTCTCCCTTGATAATCTTTTATTAACAGTAAACTGAATTACTCTGACAGATTAGTGCAAAAAAAGGGAAACAAATATATTAAGAAATGTCTGTTTCACCTGAAAAATTGCATCTGGGCATTGGTCATAGTCCCTATTAGAGTTTCTTTCATATTTAGTCAAATATATAGAAAAAAGCCCAAGTTCAGAATCGTGATACCTTTCAAAGGTCTTTGATTAAAGGAAAAGCAAATAGGTTAACCGTAGGCAACACCAGAGAAAAAGCCTACATTGGTTAGTCTACCAATACATGGTTAAAATATCAATATGAAATAACTATATAAAAGAAAATACATTCACAAGACTTTTTTCCAGAGATGAAGAAGCTACATTTATTTACATGTTTATGTCTATACTGGCCCTCTTTGTGAATTTTTCACATTTAAGATGTATTCTATTCAGTCAAAACAAAGGCTTCAGAATTGGCCATTTTTAGGAGCTTGGTTTTCTAGGTACCTCAGCCATCTTTATACCCTGGTCTGTACACCATCACAACTGTCCAGACTCCATGTTGATAAGCATACAAGAATTGCCACAATAGATGTTATGGATTGAATTGTGTCCCTGAAAAAGACATGATCAAGTCCTAATACCCAGTTGTGTGAATGTAACCCCATTTGTAAAGAGGCTCTTTGAAGATGATATTAGTTAAGAGGAGGCCAAACTGGATTAGGGTAGGCCCTCATCTAATATGACTCATGTCCCTATAAAGAGAGGAAACTTGGACATAGACAGAGCTGGCAGGGTGGGGGTGGGGGAGAATGATGGAGGCAGAGATGACCTATGCTACCACAAGCAGTCAAGGAACACCATGGATTGTTGGCCACCTAGTAGAAGCCAGGGGAGAGGTATGGAACGGATTCCTCTCTTTAAAAGGTAGCATGAGCCTGCTGACATCTTGATTTTGGATTTCTATTCTATGTAACTGTGAGGCAATACATTTCTCTTGTTTAAGGCAACTAGTCTGACGGCAAACTAAGATGCTGGGCCAGACACAAAGTCCATTCAGCCCTTTATTTGGTGAGTTTCAAGGCTGCTGCTGAAAGGATTATATAAAGACAGGGATGTCCTCATCAGTGGTAACCAGAAATATTAGAAATATGTACATAGTTTATAGCACATTTCTTAATGTAGTATGTATTATGCTATTTAATAATAGCCTCTGCGTCATCATTCTCTCTTCTAGTATACTAACCATTCATTCTTCAAATGGTTGCTCCTCTGAAATGGTTTCTACTACATCATTCATTAATTACCTCCCTCTGTGCTCCCCAAACACCTCATAGAGCTGAAAACTTTTGTTTCCTTCCATCTTCTGATTGCATGCTTTTATGGTCATAGCTTTAATCTGGTACTTATCACAACTTCAAAAGCTGTTCACAAGGTGTCTTTCCCAGTAGGCTATGAGTTTCAGAGGCCAGAAATAGTGTATACAGGGTCCTCTTCATCTCACTGATTTTGAAGGATGTGGGTGTAGCAATCTGACTAAGCTGGAACTATGTTTCCCAGAATGCCTTTCCCTGCATAGTTCCAGATTAGTGTGGCTGCATTGGTCTCACCACAATGGTGTGACAGAGGCAGGTTTCACAGATGGGCACCCTCACAGGACCCTTACACAGCCTGCTCAACGTAACTCAGTTAGTAAGTGGCA
Organism: Chaetophractus vellerosus; assembly: GCA_004027955.1. Lineage (NCBI taxonomy): Eukaryota > Metazoa > Chordata > Mammalia > Cingulata > Chlamyphoridae > Chaetophractus > Chaetophractus vellerosus. The sequence continues at coordinate 14,710 of PVKH010004270.1, forward strand.
GAGACAGGCCTTTAGTCTATTTCTTCTTGCCCAAGGTTCAGTGCTCTTTACATTCTAGGATGCCCTCGCTAGTCCTGTTTTAAATTCTCTTCACATTTCTCAGGCTTCATGAGAACTCATGTAATTTTTTGTATTTTGTTCTTTAGTGAAGATATTCATCCTTTTATCAATTATTTTTAAATTTCTTCCCTCCCAACTTTTGGCATTTCTTAGTCTCTCTCTCTCTTTTTCCCTCTCTCTCTGTCTCTTTCTCTCTCAGCTCTTTCTAGTCCCCTGCTACTTCTTTATAATTTCCAGTTACTTTTTCCCTGAATGTTTCCACTTCCAGTATATGTTTCTTGAGGCCCAGTGTAGATATTCCACATATGGGAGTTCCACATTTCTTATAGAAATGGAGCTCTACTACCACCACGGGGTACCTCAGTTGCATTTCTATTCACAAAATTAGATGAGGACCTAGGAAAACAGGATGGATGTTACAAAATTCCATCTTTTCTCCTGTCCGACTCCCAACAAACAAGCTTTAGAGATTATTCAGATTTCTAGATTTTATAGTACCAGAAAAACTTAATAATAAATACAGAAAATCTCTCATATTCATAAAATACCTTACACAATTAACAAAATATATTTCCATGTACTTTCAGCTGATTAATAGTAATAGCAGTTGGGAGCTATTAGGCCTCATTTTACAGATGTAGAATTCTCAGGATTGTGATTTCCCAGTGATCTCTACTAGTGTTAGGTCTGAGACCCAATCCAGGTCTGATGACATAGACCAAGCTTTTTAGCCATTTGAATATTCAAGCTGAAATAATCACAGTAGAAACCTCTTAATTGTTATTGAAATTTATTCCTCTCAATGTTTATTCACACATCTTATTTTAAAACCAAAGTTTTTGGCATTGGTAGTTCAGGCATGATTATTATTATTATTTGACTTCATCTATTGACTATGACACAGAGAGGTTGAAGGAGTTGTTGGTGATTACGCAGCTCACGGGTAAGACGGCTGGGAGGAGACTCTGGGCCCGGATGCTCCGTCTTGAGCTTTTCTCACAAGATAACTCCGCCCATGGAGATACCTTGCTCTTCATCCCAAGGGCTTTCTGACAGCCGCCTTTCTAGAAACTAATTAAACTATTAAAAGTGAAATATTTTTTACTTCCCTTAGAACTCACTACCACATGGCCATCAAATATGTTGCATGTGTTTCCTCATCTAAAGATTTTTTTAAAAATTCAAACTGCATTATTATAGTAGAGGTGATAGTGGAGGGACATGTTTACAAAAGAGGAATTGAATGGAATAGTTTGCCTCAAGAGTTCTAGTTTAGAAATAAGCCTCATTATGACAAATGGCAGAAATGAAGGGGATGGCACTTTGTTTTTTCACAGCAATGCTAACAGCTGAGGCTCACTTGGCAAGTGCCTTTTCAATCCACCTCATGCAAACACCACCATTATAACTCCCTCCCATCATGAGGCAGCAATAGAGTTCCGTGGGAGATGGAATTTCTGTCCCACAACTATGCCAAACAGTCAAGTTATAGCCAATTGTCCTGTTCTTGAGTTTGCCATTTCATTTGGCTGATGATAGAATAGATTTTATAGTTTCTTGGAATAGAATGAGAGATTTATCAAAACGTTCCAGCCTATTACAACAAACAGCAAGCTTCAGAAGGAGAAAATTATTTTGCGTCAGTGAATTTTTGAGGGAGTGAGTTAAGCTGCTTCTTCCTTTGAGGTCGAGGTCTTGGCTGCCATCTCAGGCATAACAGCATCTAAGATTGTTTTGTTCAAGAGCTGCCTTTGTGCCCACTTATTATTCAAAACACTTCACTGCTCTTTCTTCTGAGTGATGTCTTTTACACGATAGTTCCTTCCATACCATGGGATTATTTGGGGAAAAGAATGTAAGTCTTAAGGTGTCATTACTGGTTTTGGTACAATGGAATCTTACATTTATACTTTGTAGATAAGAATATTTTCTTGTCTTCTTTAGTACCAGAAAACATTAAAAGCTTTTCTGCCAAAGTCAGTGAACTTAATCAATTAGCAAACATTGAGTACGTTCTACATGCAAAACATCACAGTTGTGATTTGGGAGAACACAAGAAGTCTAATAACATCCTATATTTCAATATTTATAATTGCAAAGTATCATCTTTCATTTCATTTGATCTTTACATCAACTACTCCTTTATGGCAGACTATTTTTTTATTCTTCTGTTCAGCCCTCAAAGCACCCCGCATAATGTAAGCATTGAATATGCATTGAAGGAATGAATGAATTCCTAATTTACAGAAGGGAAGAATGAAGGAAAGTGAAAATTGTACAGGAGAGCCAGGTTTCAAAGGTAGGTCTTCTGATTCCAAGTGCTCTTTGCACTACACTACAATCCTTCCCTCATAGAAGTTACTCTTTAGATGAAGCAATGAACATGAAACACTAAGTGATGACACTAAGTGGTATTTGACTCCAGGCCAGTTGAGCAATTAGACACAATGGATTCAGAGTAGGGGGACATTGGCCTGCAGCGGCCTTTACAACTACCCATCTCCTTTTGCCATCAACCCATCACTACACTTCACACACTTATATTTTATAGACATCCTGGATCAAGCTCACTTTCTTACAGCACAAGGATATGCCCTCCAAAAGAAGAAAGCATATTTTCCACTCTTTTCCTTTTCATTATTTTCCACAAGTAAGTGGATAACATGTATTGGGAAAGACACAGCCAGTTTCACATCAGCTTAAGCCTATCCTGTTTCTATTTTCCTAGAGTTAGAACAAGAAAAGTGTATATAAAATGTAGCAAAGAAAAATGGCTCTCAGAGGGGCTACCTCCCAGAAGCTTTACCAGTGGATTATTTGGCCTCCACTGTGGATGAATTCCTTCTCAAGATTTGTCAATCTATGTACAGTTACTTTTTGCCCACCACTGCATAGTAGGTACAGGAAAGATAAAAGGGCAGGAAACAGCAATTCCAAAGGAGCAGAAGAAAGGGCATTAGTAATGAGAACAAAGAGTGATTCCACAGAAAGGAAAAAAAAATGAGAACACTTTTGGAAGGGGTAGATTCAACTGGCTAACGTACTCTCAATAACTACTGCTGATTTTACAGGCTTGACAGATAATCAAGGCCTCATTATTCTGGGTGTCAGGAAGAGAGTAATATTTTCAGAGGGCAACTGCTTAAAAAACAATTTCTGTCACACAGTCTGCCCATGCGTCAGGCATGCATGCCTCCCTGTCTCACTGCTGATTTGAAAATAAATTATGCTGATTGCTCCCGATATGAGAGAATCCATCATCATTCCTCTCTGAATTCATCTCGGTCACCCTGTAATTGTTCCCAGCCCATCTCCCAAGGAGAGACCCTCTTCGTCCAAGATGTTAATGAGATCCTCTGCCCCCTCCATCCTCTCCCAGGCTTGGTGTTAGGCCTCAGTGGGGAGTGCGCGGTGACCCTGGGACTCGTGAGGCCAGCCTCTTGGCTACTGAGGTGTTTTCCTCTGACGGCATGTTATTACCCTGGGGTCAGCCCCTTCTCTCAAGAGCAATGGAGATCTGGCCCCTGGATAATGGTTGGTCAATTCCAACTGGACTGGATCTGATGAGGCTAAGGGGGTTGGTTTTGTTTAAGAATTTCTATTGTTCCCCAAACTTTCTCCTGTTAATGGTTGTGAGGAGACATTGAGGTCAATAAAAATTTCTCCCTTCCCTGCCTCCCCTAGGTTGTTTCTTTCCTGTTTAATGTTTTGATTATGAAAATGGAAAGGAACGTTTAAGGTAATCTAGGATTTCCTATGTATGAGAGTTTTGAGGTTAGTAGCAATATATGCTTTCTTTTATGTTTTTGAGCTCCTGAATTAGGGTAGGGCTTTAGGTCTTGAGTTGATGAGCATATTTATTTTGTTTAATGAAGAGAATGATATGCAATAATGGAAATGAAAGCATTTTGAAAAATAGAAAGTTCTAACTGAACACATTTAGGGATTCTTAATTAGGTGTTAACTGACAATTGCATGCAAAGTGTCCTGGGTATGTGCATAAGGACATTTCTCCATAGAGAGGATTTAAAGTTTTCATCAGATCCTCAAAGTGTCTGTGACCACTAAATGAATGAATGAATGCATGAAGGAATAAATGAACAATGTCTGTGACCACTAAATGAATGAATGAATGCATGAAGGAATAAATGAACAAATCACTGTGAATCACTGATGTATGGCTTTGTTATTGTTATCTTGTTGACTGGAACCACTGCCAATTTTTGTAAATTCAAATATCAAAGTCTGATGCATGTTTTTTCAATTGTTTACCTGGAGGCAGGTAGAGGATCAGAATCTAGTTTTCCAACTCTCAGTCTAGCTTTACTTTTATTACAAGTCTTCCTCTCTGACTTCTTAGAGACTATACTACAGAATTTACTACAGAATTATATTGTTTCCTATTTTTCCCTTATTTTTTCATCTCTTAATCTTGATTCAGACAGGGGAATCCATTATTACAGTCTTAACCTATATCTTCTCTTCATTTCCTGTTTTCTCTGCAGTATTTAGCTCTCATAGGACCTCACCAGACTCAATTCATTCTGTGGCTGTTATCTTGAGCTTTAGAGGAAAACTGAAGGAACTCCATCACTAAAGAGGCATTGGGGTCCACAATATGCAGCACGGTTTTGGTGCCTGTAGAAAATACCAGTGCAGGGGGGAGAGGAAACCTGGTTCTCCCTGCTGTGCAGGAAGCCAGGAGCACAGCAGCACTGTCAATGGTGCAACAGAGCCACGGACTAACCAACTGAGGGAGTGGCAGTGGGGCTGGAAGGGCAGTGATGGCAAAACCCACAAACATGTCCTTAGGCACCTGGCATTGGAAGGGAGAAACTGTTGGAGACAGCTGGGGTCCAAATGTAGCAGGTAGTACTAAATATGGATTACATATTCATCCATGCATGCATGTTTCCATTTTTCCATTTACTCACAAAATAATTATGAAGCTACTTTTAAAATAACTCTATGTTTTCTTGTTATACATCTCTCCTATACCCATCCCAACATCTACCCCACATACCTCCCTTCCTACCATTCTCCTCTCTCCCATGCAAACCTGCTCCAATCTGGGGATTGAAATCTCAGTATTTTCACTTGGCTTAGTTCAGAAGCACTTAGTTTATCTTTCTGACTAAAGATTATTTCCTGCCTCTAAACTAGATAAGAAAAAGTAAGGAAGGATATATTCCTACTGCTAGATTCCTGAATCTACCACACATAGTGAGACTTAGGAAAATCTCTTTCCACACATAGGAAAATATTTCCTGACAGGTTCTAGGTGGGTCATATCAAAATAGAATTAGCCAGGAGAAAGATAGGAACAGTGGAATTTGCAAGAAGAGTTGCTGATTACACTTTATTGTGTGAAATATATTTTGCCTTTCTGATAGTGTGAGGTTGAAAAAGATGCTGAGGCTTCCAAGCCTGACTAGATAGATCTGGTCTTGCCTTCTTCCTAGGGAGAGGCGACTATTGGCCAGGGTCTCCCACTTTCCATCACAAAATAACTTGATTATTGAGTGCTTATGATGCACTAAGTGTACTCAGTTCTAAGTGCTTAACAAGAATCACCTCATTTAGTTGTATCCTGAGCCACAAAGTCAACACCATGCTTCCCTGGTTATCATTCAGTGCTTCATTTTGAAGTTATTTGCATACGTGTCTTATCTCCCCTCTATTTTGTAGTTTCTTTGAGGATAAGATTCTGAAACCTGTCATATCAAAACTGTGTGGTGATGAATGCACAATTATGTGATTATGCCGAATACAATTGATTGTACACTTTGGATGGATCTAGGCTTTATTAATATGTATCAATAAAATTAATTTGTTAAAAAAACAACAACACACAACTCTGTGGGGCAGGCCATACTCTGGAAACTCTAATGACAGAGAAGTTGTGTTTCCCAGAAGAAGCTGGCTGGCAGAAGGAGAGGTAGAAGTTCTTTTTGACTTCTGAAATCCCCAGCTCTTGCTTTAAGACCTCTAAATGACTGGATGAGGAAACTCCCCTCATTGCTTAGGGCAATATCCTTTGTTGATTGTAGATGCAAACAACCATAGATGTAATCAGTTGACTAGTGATGTAAATCCAACCATGAAATACACTCACAATAACAATCAGGCCAGTGCTTGCTTGACCAAAAAACTGTACACCATAACCTAGCCAAGTTGACACATGAAATTAATAATCGTACTAAGGTTGAGCATTTTCTTTTTAAAACAGTAGTTAAATGCTGTAGTACAGCTCATTGGACTCACCCAGGACAACTGGCGGAGAGAAGATGATGGACAAGGGCCATCTTAAGGAATGGAGAGAGTCTGCAGCTGCAGGCAGGATAATCCCATCCATCTTCCCCATGGGATATAAGCCCCCTCTCAATTGGAGGTAGAGTGGGCATCACCATCCCAGACTCCTCAGGATGGGGGAAAGAGCTATTGACTAGAGTGGACTTACTGGTATTCTGCTATAGACATATTGTGACTCAAGCAATGGAAGAAATTACAACATTGATGTGGAGCCAGTGGCCACTGGAGGCTCTGGGAGCAGGAAAAGGGAAAAGCAGTTGTAATACAGGGGCTTTTTCGGGACTTGAGAATTGGCCTGAGAGACATTGCAATGACAGATATAGGCCATTTTATATCATCATATAACATGCAGAACTCTGTGTGAGAGAGAGAGTGTGGTCTACAATGTGAACTATGGTCCATGCTTAATGGCAAAACCCCATGATGTATTTATCAATTGCAATTAATGTGCCACACTAATGAGGGATGTTTATGTGGGAGGTTGTGGGAAGTATGGGAGGTGGGGCATATGGGAATCCCTATATTTTTTGTGTAACATTTATGTAATTTAAATATCTTTTAAAAAATAAAAAATAAATTTAAAAATATGAAAATCATAAAAAATGCTATAGTATTAAATTGAATTCAGTAATATCAGTATGAACTAATTTTTAATATACTTAGATGGTGAACTAGCTGGATAGATAAAGGGAAAGATATAGGCATATATGTATCTATGTTTGTGTTTACTTACATATATTTTTAGCATTGTCCACTATGAGGGCTTAGCAGCTGTGACACACTAAAGCAATGAACAACCTATTGCTCATATTTTGTTTCCAAATACCATTCTGCAATAATAGGAAAGACAGTTCCATGGAGAAATGGCTGATTCTGGCCTGGATTGAGGAATGAACAATTTGAGTCTGGAACACCTTTTGGTGCTAAAACGTTAAGAAGTATTTAAAGAATGATGGAGATTGTTTTGGTTTTCTCATTGCTAAAGCCAATACCATGAAATGGGTTGGCTTAAACAATGAGTATTTGTTGGCTCAGTTTCAAGGCTAGGATAAGTCTAAATTGAGGCGTCATCAAGGTGATGCTTTCTTCTCAAAGACTGGCATTCTGGGGCTGGCTGCTGGTGATCCTTGGTCCTTTCCTTCTCTGTCACATAGCAATGCACTTGGCGTTCTTTCCTGACTTTTCCCTTCTCTTCCAGGTTCCACTGATGTTCAGCTTCTGCTACTCCCTCTGTGGCTTTCTATCTGTCTGAATTTCATGCTGCTTATAATGGAATCCAGCAATAGGAATTAGACCCATCCTGATTGAGTTGGGCCATACCTTAACTGGCCCTACTTACAATGGGTTCACACCCATAGGAATGGATTAAGCTTAGGAACATGTTTTTCTGGGGTACTTAGCTCCAAACCACCATACAGACATTAAAAGCATAGGCAAGCAAGATTGAATGGCCAGTTGAAGACAATTTAAGCATCAAAACAAATGATAATAATGATTTATAATCCATGTAATAAAATAAATATCCTTAAGTCCTTAACAATATATAATTATAAATAAATACGTAAAGAGGAAACGTTAACTCTTCCTTACAATATAATTCCAATTAATAAATATGAAAGAATGGTGGGAATAGAAAAATCACCACATGGCAAACAGCACAGTAAAAAGTATTGCAGGTAGTAATCATCAATGCATACTAAAAGCAGTGAACAACAGTATGATGATAAATAGGCTATTTGCCTGGTCCAAAGGATCCTCCCCACAAAATATTTATAATTACAAAGGCAAAAGTAGTATACATACAGAGGAGAAACCTGGCAGGCACCACCTTAAACAAGTTATGAAAGTTAACATCACCAGTAATGGGTTATATGGGCAGAGTGTACCTCCTGATGTGATGTACTGAGAAAGTCACAGTATCACTTCTGTGATGTACTTGCCAAACAAATGGTATAACTTGAGTTTAAACATGAAAAAGCACCATATAAAGCCAATTTGAGGGACACTACAAAATTACAAAATAAGCCTTTAAAAGTGTCAAGGTAATAAAAGACCAGGAGTGCCTGAGAAAATATCCTAGATTGGAGGAGTCTAAAGAGACATGTTAACTAAATGTAACGTGGGATTCTATATTGGTTTCTGAAACAGAAAAATGCATTTGTAGGACATTTGACAAATTTGAATAAAGTGTATAAACAGTTAATAGCATTGTATTTTATAGGTAATAGTATTGTATCAATGTTAATTTCCTTGTTTTGATAATTATACTTTGGTTATATATGAAAACTCTTTAGTACTTTTGCAACTTTTTTGTAAATCTGAAATTATTTCAAGATAGAAAGTTATGAAATGAAAGAAAACAGATAAAATTGTGTAAAAAACTGGAAGGGGTTGAAGGGGTGAGTGTGGGGACTGGATTGAGGTAAGGGTTGTAACCCATGTGCTGCAGGTTGACTTTTGGCTCCTGGAAGGGATTATGATCAAAATAGGAAAGAATTAGTTCATACTTAATTTTTTAACAGCATAATTGAGGCATAATTCACATACAAGAAAG
>PVKH010004271.1:0-17158 GCA_004027955.1 Chaetophractus vellerosus
GAGAGAAAGGTGCTTAAGTGTTTAGAAAGTTTTCAATTGCTACCCTTCCCATTTAGATTGGATCACCCTGAAGTATCATTGGGCTACTGTCTTAGTTTGCCAAAGGACTTCTGAATGCAAAGTACCAGAAATCAGTTGGCTTTTATAATGGGAAATTTATTGGGGGTAAAAACTTACAGTTTTGAGGCCATGCAATGTCCAGATCAAGGCACCATCAGAGATGCTTTCTCATCATAGTCAGCTCCTGGTGATCCTGGTGTCCTGCCACGTGGGGAAGCAAGATGGCAGGTGACCTCTACTGAGGACGCTGCCTTCCTGTCCCAGCTCACCATCTCCCGGAGCCCAGCCGTGGGCCATCAGGCACAGGGTTAGTTTCTTATCTGGCATCCAGTCTCAGTCTTGGTTACTCCACTCTCTTCCTGAGTTCATCTACAGACTGTCACACATTTGGCTCATCTCTTCAACCTTGAGCTGCTCCAGTGGGCCCAGCCTCTTGGGGGCTTTGTGGCAGAGTAAAAAATGACCGCTTCATTTCTCTCTCTCTGACTCTCTCTCTGTGTCTCCATTTATATAAAGCTCCAGTAAGAGTGCAGAGACCCAGTTCTGAGTCACCCCTCACTGAGGTACTATCCAAAAGGGCCCCACAGTCACAAGAAGGGATTTGTTCAAGAACATAATCTTTTTCTTTTTGAGATTCATGAAAGAACCTCAAACTGTCACAACTACTTACAATTTTCAGCTTTATCAAATTATTTTTCTATATAAAACATATTTAAAATCCTTCAAATGCCAAGCTTTTTTCCTTTGGTGCCATGGCTTCAGGGGGGCTATTGTTTATTTTGCTTTTGCTTTTATTTTTATCAGAGTGCAGCAAAAACATAATTTAAATAATTAATTACATTCTAAAAGGCTTGTTATTAAAAAAAAAACAAAACAAATACAAAAACTTCACCTCTACCCATTTCCCACTTCTAAGAGGCAACCAGCTGTAGCCAGTTCCTTTGATATTTACTTTCATATCTCTAAGAATCGCATTTGTATGTAACTCTTTTCATTCCTTCAATTTTAGGCAATATGCATTGACTTTCCTTTTAAGAAGATGAGGAGCTGATGCTACTCTTCCCGGCCCCACCACCCCCCGCCCCAGCAGCATTCCTGATACACACAAACGTACTTCCCATCTTGCTTCAGCACAGACATACCATAATTTTGGTCCGATTATTTGTCTGTGTTGACATGGTTATGACTATGTAATTGCTATTCACAGCTGGGCGAGGTAAAGTACTGGCTTTACTTTTTTCTAGAATAATACTTTGCTTTTCTTAGAATTGGTAATTATCTTGTTTGTTTAATTTTCTATGTATTCAGTTCTAATTCAACTCTAAACTACCCCTGGTGTAAGTTTCCTTTCTACGTATTCAAATACACTGGGCATTCTATTGATGATATTTTTTAAGGAGAAATCAATTATAGCAGGTTCTAGCCCTGCTCCAGTCTAGGTCTGCTGAAACTATTGCTGTCGTGGGTTATTTCTTCACTACCGTTCTGGGGTTTCCTTTACCTTTTTCTTGTGTTAGAACCTCTGTTTCCTAGATTCCAAGTCACTGATTTTTACCACCTATTCTCTCATTTTAGGAAGCACATCTTCCAGTAGCTTCTTGAAAAAAACATACATAGGAGCTAAATTTTTACATACCTGCATGCCTGAAAATAGCTTTGTATACTCTTACATGGCTATAGAATCACAGGTTGGGAATCATTTTTCCTCAGGATTTTGAAGGCACTCTTCCACTATCCTCCAACTTTCAATACTATCTTGAAGAATCCATTGCTCTCTTTGGTTATTTGAGTTTTGATACTTTGTAGGAAAGGAATGTAAATTTGAACTTCAGTTCTCTGTTTCAGGCACTGTACTTTATCCTCCCTGTACCTAGTGTCCTCCAGTCTTGAAACTCTTTATTTTAGTGTCTCCAAAAATCAAACTCAGCACGTCTATAATGGTGGGTGCCTTTGTCAGTCAAAGGGGTGCCTTGACAAATATACCAATACTTGGTTGGTCTTTATAAAGGGTATTTATTTGGAGTAGAAGCTTACAGTTACCAGGCCACACAGCATAAAGCTCTTCCCTCACCAAAGTCCACGTGTTGGAGCAAGACAGCTGCCAACATCTGCCAGGGCTCAGGCCTTTTGGGTTCCTCTCCTCCTGGGGCTGCGTTTCTCTCTGGGCTTAGCATTTCCTCCTCAAGGTCTGCTGTAGACTATCAGGTGAACGGCTCATTTCTCTTCTCCTGGGGCGTCCTCTCCAACATCAGAACTGCTTCTCAAAATCTGCTCCCTCTGTCCTTTGTTTTGCCTTTTATACTTGAGACCACTTCCACCGAGGGGTGGGACTCAACGCCCTACTAACGTGGCCCAGTCAACACCCTAAGCATAACCCGATCATACCCAGATGAACAGATCAGTTTACAAGCATGATTCAATAATGATTTTTGGAATTCATAATTACATCAAACTGTAACAGTGGGGGTGGGTAGTTACTCAGGTGCTTAAATAGGAAGGTGGGATTTCATGCCTTTCCCTTAATCTTCAATACTTCTAGAGGACAAAGTGACTGGTAACTTATGCCATTCTTGCACATCCATGGCCCAATTTTGATTAGTTTAAAATAAAAGACCAATTGTTGTCATTTTAAAAAGAAGTTGTGTTCCCTACCCTCCACATCCTTTCTGCTTCAGTGTCCTAATAAAGATGTTTTGAAAAATACCAGCTCTATTCTCACTGGACAGGTATTTTACCAAAGATTTTTACAAATAGCTCATGGAATTAGATGTCCTTTAGTAAGAGTGGCACTGATGATCTCAGGAGGATGAACAATTTTACTCACCATCATTCTCTATTGTCATTACACCTTATTCAAGAAGTATGTATTGAGTATCTACTGAGTGCTAGGCAGTGTGTTAAGTATTAAAAACATAATGATACCTCTTGTCTTCATGGAGTTTATGTTCTAGTAGATAATATAATACAGTTTAAAATGGCTACCATTTGGGGAGTGCTTACAGTGCTCTGCTTAGCACTTTACCTGTAGTTTTAGCATTCTCATTTCACAGATGCGGAAACTGAGGCTTAGAGGTTTGCCCAAGGCCATCCAGGTAGTAGGTATGGATCAGGGATCTGAAGCTCTATCTATTTTATTTCAGGGTCCATATTCTTTCATTTCTATAGCTTAAAAAAAGCCAACAAAGCATTTTCACACTTGTTTTGTCTGATCTTAACAAACCAGTGAGGGCACTCAGTTTTGAATTGAACGATTATTCTTAGCTTCAGAGGTTGAACAAAAAAACACTAATTAGTTACCTCATTTTGGGGGTGTTTCCTATTATCTGTGTTCCTTACCTGATGCAGTATTTTCATGAGCATATGTTTAGGATGTAAAACTTATGTGTAGAACATAAAAATTAATTACAATACAGGAACTTAGCTATTTTAAGGAACTCTGTATTGAATAGTTTTAAATACTAATAAAATAATTTGTAGTAAAAATAATTACATTCAAAATTTCTTTAATAAACACACATTTTCCCATTCTTCAATTGCTTAAAATGTTTAATTGATAATAGTTCAGGAAAGATGAGGAGCATCTGCTTGTTGTTCTTTTTATTCAGTTACATGTATTATCTTAAATGCTAAGACACAGTGGATTGTCATAGGATGAGCCACAAAAATACACATAGCCAAAAGAGAGATAATATTTTAAACAATAAATTTGTAGGCAGAAGTTGGGCATTGAATATTAACAAGAAACTCAGGGTTTAAATTACAGAAACCCAAGGAGGTCCTGGAATTGGTCTTTTTAGTAGGTAAGCTGATCATTATTTCCACTGACATTTAATGAGTCCTGCTGTGTGACAGGTACTGCTAAGCACTGGGGATAAAATAATGTTTAAGCACAAGATTCCTGCCAGTGGGAACTGGCAGTTAAAGGGAGCACTGTGACTTGTTGCTAAAGCAGCCAAGTGGTTAAAAATGCTGAAGCCTCTGAATCCTGAAGTATTGCAGATGGGGACACCCTGATACATGGAGGGGAGGAGAAAAATAAAAGGTGAAATACTGGGAAAAATTAATGACACACAAACTGTGGCAAATTTGAGGGAATGAAGGCCATGTACGGGAGGGAAAGAAAAGTCAATATAGGATTGTATATCACAGATTAGAACAGAATAGCATTCATATAATGTCTTACATTTTCTAGGGGGCTTTCACATATACCAAATCAATCTTGGCAGTATTTGTAAAGAAAGCTTTTTAAAAAATCTTCATTATACAGTTGAGCAAACTGAAGCCAGAGCAGTTAAATGATTTACCAAAGATCACTCAGTGAATTTCCAAGCTGTATTTGAATTTAACTGTTCCGACTCCAAATTCAGAACTTTTCCCCTCATTCGAGAAGTAAAGCACACAAGGAGAAGGGTGAGGTGAGTTTCTCTAGACTAGTACAGGACATCTCATCAAACCACGTGGGGAGTGGGGGGAGTAAGAAGCACTAGAGACTCACTGACACTGCCAGGGGACCTCTCAGAGCTCTTTTTACATCTGGTAACACCTCAGAAGAGCGGCTAGATGTTGACCTGCAAGCTGCATTTTTTAATTTGTGACAACTAAAAAGTATCTATTCCTAGAGTAATGAGGGAGGATGAGAGCCAGTCTAGGGTTGAACTCAACTACCAGGCATGTCTGGCCTTCTGAGCTTCCAAGTGTGAATTTGTTCACTACTCATTCACTTTTTTGTTTTTAGAGAAGTTATGGGTTGACAGGAAAACCATGAATCAAATACAGTGTTCCCATATACTGCCCTATTATTAATACCTTGCATCAGTGCGGCACATTTGTTACAACTGTTGGAATCACAGTTTTGTAATTGTACTATTAATTATAGTTCATGGTTTAACATAGGGTTCAGTATTTGGGCAGTGTAGTTCCATGGATTTTTTAAAAAAATTTTATTCTGTTACCAAATATTAGATTGAATATATAGTAACAGAGATTGTGCTTTAAGATATCATAGGATGAAAACTTGGCCCATTGATATTCAATTAGAACCTTTTTGCCAGTACACTTCTTGTTAAACAAGTGGACTTGTTGCCTGATGAGTACAAAGCCAATTCTGTGACATGTTGCAGAATTTCATTCCTTTTTATGGCTGAATGATATGTTGTGTCAACTGGGATTTAAAAAGATATAAAATCAGTACAGAACTTCAATACGTGGTTATCCCCAAGGCAAAGTGAGAGAATCTCCTATTTTCTTTCTACCAGCTGTACACATAAATATCATCCATGTCCATGTTTTTCCTTTAGAGATATCTTGGCATTTCTGCACCACTTTAGATTTTCATTGTAACCTGACAACTTTGAAAAGAATTCAGATTAGGGATCTGAGAGAGCAGAGGTATTCCACAGCATAGTTTTCCTCCTGAGTCTCACTCTCTTCTAGGGTCATTTCTGATCTTATCAAAGATAAGATAATTGATCTAGCATTTAATTACAGATCTTTGGTCTCTTTATAACATAAGATGCAATTTTAATATTGTTTATGTCTAGAAATCTCCTAAGTAAAGCATCAAAGAGAATTTATAGAAAAAACAGTCTTAGAGTACTGCACTCACAAAATTTCTTCTAGTCATCATGTCAAGGCTGAAATCATTAAAATGTCTCACTTGGACATGAGATCTGTGTGAACAGAAGCTGATCATGAGTATTACATATGCTAAAAATAAAAGTGACTTATAAAATGGGATCCACTTAAGAAAATACTATTCTTTCTTTTAAGCCAATTATTTTTAAGCCATGTTATTGTCTAAGAGATTATGCAGTTATAAATTCTTCATTTTTATATGAAAGAAGCAAATGAAAACTAATGGCAGTATTTTGTATTTTTAAGTATTAAGGGATGTATCATGGAAGTAGTAGAAAATCAGCCCAATTTTCTTTATCTTCTATTGCCTGAAATTTTTTTTTTTACAAAAATTATAAGCAAAGAAATGCAAAGCTCAAATCCTGATGACTAAATCAGGCCACTTTTTTTTCATTTTCCTCCTTCTGTGATGGTTCAGCAATCTTTTATTTAGTTACCCTGGTCACACAGGCAGGGAAGCAGTTGTTTTTTTACAACAAAGCCAGAATTATGTTTTCATATTGTACATTAGATCATGTCACCTACCAATGGATTCCCCTTACACTTAGAATAAAATCCCAAATCCTTCCCATGGCCTACAAGCACTTGCATAATATGGCCCCTTGTACCTCTCAATGTCATCTAATTGCATCCTCTCTACCCATCCCACCCCCTCTGAACTCCAGTTACCACTGGAGTTCTTAACTCACTCACCCAGTAAATTGGCATTGCACTTGATATTTCTGTTCCTGGATTGCTTTTCCATAAATCCAAATGGTATTGTTTTCTCCTTGTTATTACTGACTCATCTTAAATAATGCCTCTCTAAGAGGCCTTTCCTGACTACCTAGTCCAAGGCACTTACTATCACTCTTTTTTGTTTTCATTTCATTCATTTAGTGTCAGAAATATTTATTGAGCACCTATTAAGTGATGAAGAGCACAATAAAGTACCTGTCCTGTGAAGCTTGTATTCCAGTGAAAAGAGAATCAAGACTTTTCGCTGCCTGTCCTCCCACCCAAGTCTGAACACACACCATAAATGGAGTGCAATATTCATGAAAGCAGGGCGATTGTTTTATAATTGCTGAAATAAGTGAGAACTTTTGGAGAGCCCATTATTTTTCACTTTTACTCGTTACCTTTTTATAGTTACCTCAATAGCTAGGGAGGTAGCAAGGCATAGCATATATTTACTATTCACATTTTGGGCAAGTCATATTATCTCCTTTTTGCATTAATTTTCTCATTTGTAAAATGAGAGGCCTATTTCACAAAGATCTTGAATGAATCAAAGATGAAAGTACTTAAAAATAAAAGTAAAGCACTATCTGTATGCTGTGTGTGGTTTTTTGTTGTCGTTGTTTTAATCATCATAATAATTTCCATTTCCATCCCAGGTCTACAGTTTCAATAGTTTGATAAACATTTTTATGTTTACCAAATAAGACATATCTAAAATGAATTTTTTCATGTTCTCACAAGACTATTCTCTTTTCTCAACTTCTCTATTTTGGTAAAATGCATTTTTCTCCTCCGTTTCTAGATACAATCTGTCAAAATGTTTTATTAGTTTTTCTTTTGTTACATCTTTTGAAGCTACTCTTTCCTGCCACCACTTAAATTCAAATCCTATCCACTTTGCTGCCTCCTAAGGGATCTTCTGCCCCCTGGCCTTTTTCTTCCATTCCATTTTGAAGTCTATCATTATTTAATCTGTATAAACACTTTTTTTCCATGTCTTTCTCCTATTCTGAAAAAATTTTAAAAATGCTACCTAATGTTTGTATTTATAATCCATTAACTTATTATTTGAAGTTCTTCATAATTTGGTTCCAATCTATCTTTCAAATTTGATTTTCTATCATAACCATTCCACTCCAGCTATATGGATCTGTTTCCTGTTACATGAACATTTTCTTTACTTTCCTGCTGTCTCTGCACACTTGTTCATGTTTTTCATTTGCGTGGAATACTCCTTTCTGCTCTCTGTTCCAATCCTCATCTTTTGGAGCCTCCTCCAGTCTCTAACTGTTTCATAGTAAGTCTCTGAATTTTTATCTTCATTTCTGTTCTTGTCATTGTATGCAAACTTACTTTATTTCTTTGCTTACATATGCCTTATCAGGATTTCTGATATTCTTTTGTATATTCCAAGTACTTTCCACATAATAGGAAACTTATTGCGTATTTTAAAGTGTGATTGGTAGTTGAGGTTTTGCTCTATACTTTTTCTAAGAATGGAAAGGGGGAAAAAAACTGCCTAGAATGATGAGTTAAAATCTTCCCATAGTCAGAGCATTGAAATTGTTCACCTTACCTCATCCACTGTGAAAGAAATTAGGTCTGGTTTCTCACCCACTGTTTGGAGAACTTGATTAGTTTATCAAACTTTAACATGCAAATTCTCATTTAACCTAATGAAAATTTTGGCATTCATAAAAGATTTGTACACAATGACTAATGAATGACCCACTTAGGTGAGTATTGAATGTTGTCTGCACATGCCTCTTGATTTGTTGAAGATTTCTCCTTCTGCTCCCCATGGAGCTTCATGAAGATGTGCCCCTGCTTTCTTTTTCATTAGGTAAACATAACACTGAAAAATATTTAGCCTGTCTCTGATGACCATCCTTTACTTTGATCTATACTAACAGCATAATTTTCTGTTCTTCTACAGTACTTTGGAAGTTTACTTGTCATTTTCTGTGTAGAACTGGCTTGTGGTGTTTGGACATATGAGCAGGAAATTATGGTGAGTTCAAAATGGGAGATAATCACAAACCAAAACAATATCAAGTTCAACCTTTTAAATCAGTTTCTTAGGAGTAATTTAGGCACATGGTTTTTAATTTGAATGTTTATGCTACATGTTAACAATGAATAGCCCCAATACTTCTGAGAAATAACATTTTCTTTTCTGTCTCTATTCTACCTAAAGCACATTTCAAACCATAGTTTGTAATATTTCATGCGGTATGCTGTGTATCTGTTAATTCCACAGATTACTTAATAGTGCAGAGCATGTAATGGAGTGAAAATAATAGATGTTTTAAAATAAAATTTTACCTACTTCTGAGTATATAATAGGAGAGGTTTGCATTTGCAGCAGGATGTTTGACAATGCTTGAAAACTTACATGAAAGCTTTGTAAAATGCTGACCGTAGCAGTAAACCCATGGGTAGGAAGCTTGCATCTCCTGTTTGTAACAAGCTGAACTGTCTTTCACTTTAAGAAGTGTGTTTGAAGAGTTGCTCTGTGTTTACCCCAGTCTAGAAACACTCATTGTTTGAGACTTGGCTACTTGAAAATAGCTCTTCAACATTTTTTCTCTTTTATTTTAGCAATTGAAACTACAGGAACAACATTTATAGTTGTATTAGAAGGAATGAGTATAAGAGTTTCTCAATCTCAAGATTTTACCAATTTTGTCTGGGGTAGCACTTGCACTTCATCATTGTATGCACTAGGTATTATTTCTTATTTTATGTTTGCTAATTTCACTGGTGAAAATTGGTACATTTATCACCAATGTGGTCGAACACCTTTGTCAGGGTGTGAATGCTGGCTGTTTTCATGGAGGCAAGCCAGAGTTTTCCACATTAAGCTTTGTGGAGTAATTCTGTTTTGGGAAGATGGCATTTTTTTTCAACATATGTTCCTTGGACCATCTGCATGGAGTCACCCAGGGTAATTCTTAAAAATGTGCATTACAGGACTCCAACCAAGATCTGCTAAATCAGAATGGAGAAAAAGGGTAAGGGCAAAAGGAACAGGAACTGGGCATATGCATTTATGACAAGTTCCCCCAGATGGTTATTGCACATTTAAAAAATTGAGAACTATTAAGAAGAGAAAGACATTATTTTGTATTGGTTTCAGAGAGAAGAGTGGTATTTTGTCAGTTGTTTAATAAAATTAGACTTGTATCTGGTGCTGAATCAAATAGTAAAGATTCTTTGGTGAATCTGCTACTGTCCTGTGAGATTATCTCGAAAGCTAAGTGATAATTACAGACTAATGGATACTTTGCATACTCCAGTTTACATGTAAACATGCTTGGTACCTCCACACATCTGGACCTCAATGCATGACAACTCTCAGTGAGAAGAGAAGAATTTATGATTTTTTTCTCTATTAAAAAATGAAAAGTCAAGACAGTTCTAGCTAATTTAATATGAAATCAAGACCTTTCTTCAGAACTAAATATCTCATTAAATAGAAATTTTATTGATGTCTCTGAGAATCATCTTTCTACTCCATTCCTAGGAGCTTTGCATATTTAGGGGAGTGAAAACATTGTTGGTTTCAGGAACATAATTTCTATGTGTTTTATTGGCAAATTGATTGTCTCTTTTTAGCATTTCTGTTTCCTAATAATAATATATTTATATCCTTGTCAGTGAGACAATAGACAATAAATCTTATAATTAATTCTTGAGTCCCTTACCTCAACTTTTGATTGTTTTCTTTGTGGTAATTAAAAAAATATTCTGTTTTCTGAAATGAATTTGCTTTTGGTGAATGTTTGAAATGGATTATTTAGTGTACATGTCATATTAATATATGAGAAATCTCTTAAGTTGTAAGAAGTTCAAAATGAATAAGGTGTTTGAAAGAAAATGTTTTGATTCTAATATAGCTCTAAGAAACATGAGACTGAGAGGAATTTATACTCTTAATATACCAGAGGTACTAAATGGACACATACTGCCATTTCATTTGAGAGCATACGTAACTGTTTTGCTGGTGTAAATCTTTCCCATTAAGTTACCAGGATAGAGCAAGGGCTGTTTAAAAGTGAAATGTGGAAATAGTCCTTTAGGAAAAAAAAAAATGTTAGAATTTTTACTGCCTTTACACTAATAGCAGTGTGAATGAAAGTGCCATTAAAGTTTATTATCTGCCAAATTTTGCAGAACCCAGACTTTACATGGAATGAGCTTTGTGCTTTTAGCTGTTCCATGCTAGAAACCAGTAAATATGTGTTTTACTTTATGGCAAGATATCAGTATTTTGTGCCAGAGCCTCAATGGTTTCCCCTGTTTCTTGCCACATTTGGTCTCAGATCGGTTGTGGTCACAAAGAAGAAACAGCCTCTATTTTATTTTAGACAGTAAACTAAAAAATAAAATAAAATAAAATAAAACAACAAAAAATATGCTGTTCTAACCACTAAATCAAGAGATTTGAAATCTGGCAATCTGTTTCTCCCCTATTTTTCTTGTTTATACATGTTCACCTCCTATTTGTTCCTTTACTAGATAAAAATATGTCAATAATATTGTTTCAGATTTTAAATTTCTACAGAATTTATTTTACCATCATTTATTTTATACCCAAAAGAATATAAGATGATAATTTATAGTGAGTAGCCTAAATTTTGACTAATTCCTTGTACTTTGTTGAAGTGATATGAATACAAAGTAAATCCAGTCAATCCATAATTTGGGAGATAAAATGGTATGCCCGAGTGTTTGAGTGTTTCTTTTGAGTTGTTTTTCCAAGTCATAAAAAAGAAAATGAGCAAAAGAATTTCTGTGGTCAGGCATTTTAAAACTACTTCTATTGATATTCCTATCTTTTTTATATGATCTAAAAATAACCCTAATCTTGAGTTCTATTGAAGACCTCTCTCCTTCCTCTCTTTTCCAATTGATCTTTACTTTATTTATTGAGTGCCAAGTTTGCCTAAGGCAGGTCCATATTACTCTATGGAGCAGATGTGGATGTCTGTCCAATTTTTAAAGAATTGCCTTAATAGCACATGTGTGGTGAGCCTAGGATTTCTATACCCCAATTTATCCTGTGGCCCTGTAGGTAAAACACAATGTGATATGCTGACCAGATTTATGGCCAACTGCTGTGTTGCGTACCTGAAACTCTATCATGATTAAATAATTTCTTAATGGATATGGTACTAGGTGACCTGAGAATAGAAGCACAAAAACTGCTTCAATCTCAGCACTAGTTCTTTCTAAAATTCTAGCATACCTCCTAAATCCAATTTTTGGAAAGATATTTACAAAATTATTCCAGAATGAGCTTGGCATGAACTGAGCTTGTTCCCTTCTTAATTTCTCTTCCTTTATTTTGTATCATTTTCTGCATTCACTCCAGAGAACAACTTCATAGCCTTATGAAATCAAATCAAAGGCTCTTTATTGGCAGGGACCATTTGTTCTTTAGCATATATGCCTGTAGGATGTATAGTATAGATACCTACTTGTTTTGTAATTTCCTTGAGCTTGATATTGGCATTGTAATGATTTCTCATTATTTGGATTAGTACAAAGTACCTCCTCATTTTAGTATAAAACTTTACACGTAGAGACTGTTCAATAAGTATTTAGTAACACTGGGCAAGATTCTTTGTTCGCAAAGATTTAAAATAGTATTTGTCATCTATGGCCATACCTCCCTGAACACGTCCGTTCTCGTTTGATCTTGGAAGCTAAACGGGGTCGGACCTGGTCAGTACTTGGATGGAAGACTGCCTGGGCATACCAGGTGCTGTAGGCTTTTAAAAAAATAAAAATAAAATAGTATTTGTTAAATACGGTATAGTCTGAGGATATGTGTGTTTGTGAGTTTGTGAGGGTATGTGTTTGTGTGCTAAAGTTGGTGATATTTCCTCTGTATTTCCAGGCTCCAGTACAGTGGTCAGATATGGTCACTTTGAAAGCCAGAATGACAAATTATGGCTTACCTAGATACCGGTGGCTTACTCATGCTTGGAACTTTTTTCAGAGAGAGGTAAGTACTACAGTTTCTATGGCAGAGTATAAAATGTGCACACTTTTAAAACAAATGTCCAAAGTTTTGGGTTGGTCATTTCTCTGTGCTGAAGAGTTAAGCCTATGATTCAATTACCACAGATGCAATTCTGTATTGAGAAATATCTCAAATAGTACCATTCCCTATTTGTCTTATTTGTCTTACCATGTGTATCATTTCCCTTTCATTTCACATGGTTCACGTTATATTTTAGAATTTCTTGAAAGCTATTTATGTAAACTATTGTGAAGTTTCCTTTTTATGGGGGTTACTTAATAAATGTCCAAGTTTTATCTTAATAGATAATTTCATGACTTTTAGAGCTATTTGTAATAATCATTTAATTTTTTAAATGATGGTTCTTATTTTAGAATTAGGAGTCAGTTTATTATTAAGGGCATGTACTTCCTGGTCAGAAAGATCTTGATTCAATTCTGACTCTGCTGATTTCTAAGAGAGCTTCTTTCATTAACTTTATCTCTCTCAGACTTAGTCTCCTCATCTGTAAAATGAGGATAATAGTCCATACCTCTTTGTGTTGTTGAGAAGATTAAATGAGGTCTTAAATTAGATATCATTTAAATTATGGTTATTAACAATAACATTACAAAGTATAGGCATATTTAGCTTTGCTTACTGAACTACTATATAGCACTGCAACCAATCATCTTCTCAAATGGGAACTATGTTTAGATGTTAAAAAACTGCGACTTGAACTTAATCATTGATCTTGCTTCAAATCAGGATCTACTCCTAAGCAGTTTCCTTGCAGTTGGAGTAACATTCCTAGATGACCAAGTATATGAGTTTCTTTTATTTTCTCTTAGAGCTGGACCACAAAGTGTTTGAGAAGCAGTACCTTGGGTGATAGATATCCAGCTCTCTGCTTGGCTATTCTGTCTTGAATATGGGCAGAGGTTCAATTCCAGGATTATCTCCAAATCTGGCTCTTTGTGTACAGTTTTTGAGATGGTGAAAATTATCATTGTAACACAGATTTCCTGTTTATTTCAATATTTCCTGACTTTGTTTACTGCTCATTTGTACTAAAAACAACATGAAGAGAAAATAAGTAAAGCATTGGGGAATTTGTAGTAAGCTGTGTTCAATTACTGCCCAGTGTAGGAACTACATAGATCTCTTTATTTTCTGTGATGTGTTATATGGACTATGATAATCCAAATTTTAACACAAAATATTTCTTTTCTTTTGATGGGGGCTCCACCTAGATGAACAATGTTCAAATACTGCAAATAATAGAACACTTATTTTTAGATTTTTCACATGGTAGGGTCACACCTCCATATCATAGATATAATTCAACCAAAAGGACGTGGGTAAAGACCTCTGGGTCCCCTGGAAGAGTTTTTCAAACCTCCTTCCAAAATTGTGATATTCTTGAAATGAAAATGACCTTGTCCAGGCCCCAGTTTTCCTGACTCCTATTTAAATGCTATTCTGCCCATATTACTCAACTT
This sequence comes from Chaetophractus vellerosus, assembly GCA_004027955.1. NCBI lineage: Eukaryota > Metazoa > Chordata > Mammalia > Cingulata > Chlamyphoridae > Chaetophractus > Chaetophractus vellerosus. The sequence continues at coordinate 13,930 of PVKH010004271.1, forward strand.
CGTGGACTCTTGCTTCAGCCCTGGTGATGTTTATTTTTATCTTTAAAAAGCAAACTTAAAAAAAATTAACTTCATTATTTGGAGCAATTTTAGGTTTATAGAGAAATTGCATAGGAAGTACAGAGAGTTCCCATATACACCTAGCTTTTTTTTAAAAGAGACAATATAACATAATAGTTGGAGTATGGACTTTGGAATAAATAGGCTTCCACACACTGACCCATGATCTTGGCAAGTTACTTGATCAGTCAGAGTCTCTGTTTCTTCATGTGTAAAGTAGTGATGGTATTTTCTAGAGTTTGGCAAAGGGTTAGTAAGTGTGGTGCTACCTAATAATGTGATTTAAAAGGAGGCAAAAAAGCTACAAAGAAGATGTAGATCACAGAAGGGGTTTTTAGAATGATTTGTTTAAGAGAATCTTTAGGAAAAGTTTTTGTTCAAATTCAGAATCTTCTGTTGAAGAAGAAAGGCAAGCCTGTAAAGAAAAATTATTTCAGTAAATTATTAAAATAAAAAATGCTTTGGCTCTTGAACGTGGTATTTATAAGTTATTTGAAACAGTCATTCATGTAGCATGCCTCATTTCCTGACAAGGCCCAGATAAATGGGCTGTTCCGTTGTGGATGGACTTACAGTCTTCCAAGAACTGACCTTCTGTCATCGACATAGAAAGAATACATATCATTAGGAAATGAGAGAAGTGGGTTTTCTCTAAGTGCAAGGTTTTCAGATGACTGACTCAGCAGCATAGTAGTTACTGATTTTTAGAAAGTGAAGTCTTTTTACCACATATGTTTTCATGGATACTCAATGAAGTATGTATAATATTTATGATGCCAAATTATATTTATCTTAATTGGTGATGCTTATGGTATATTCATAGCGTTTAGAACAAATGTTTTTTTTAAAAATGAAATACTAAAAATCTAAAAAAATGTTTATCAAAAAATTTGAGTAGTATTCATAGTTTTCAGTAATTCATTATTTATAATACTTTTAAGATGGTGATTTTTTTCTTTTTAAAAAATAAATAGGAAAATGAAAAAAATGCGAAATAATTTATAGGATTTTCCTCATTTCATTTTGGGTGAGAAGTTCAGAATTGCTCAAAGTTAATTTTAGTTAAATTTTGAAACGGCAGTGTATGTTGTCATATCTTGTGATACAATGTAAATCCTGAAGATAGATCTATTGAACGACATCATTTTCAGAGCCAGTTACTCTTCGCAAAGTTCTACTCAGTGACTGCCCATTTTTCTTGCTTTTGACTATCTGGAAGGGTAATCTCCTTCTACCCAAGGGCAGAACACTGTTCATCATAGTTAATTGTTCAGAATCTAATCTACATCTGCCCTTAACCAGTGTTTCTAACCCTGACCAAAGAAACTTTTTCCTAATACTTGGTGAAATGAGAAACAAACAAATCAAAACATAATACAGTTTTTCTTAAAAACAACTCTATTCAAGCTAAAGACACACCATTGCTTCTGAGATTTTGATGATAATATATGGTAGTTTATTTTAAGAATCTCCCTTGGCCGAATAAAAATTCATTGGCCAAACCCATGTTTACATCTCTAATATTTTTTGAAATTTTATCTGATAATTAATCCAAGTCTCTGGTAATCTTTATATTGCAGGCTCTTGTGAACGTATCTTCCTACAGAGACTATGGGAAATTTTAATATAGTATTTGAATTTCTCGAGTAATTAAACCAGTAGCTAGAAGTTATACAAATAGATTGTTCAACTACTCTGCAGTCGCTAGAGATTTAATAATAAAGATATGATTTTGGTTATTTGTTTTGTTAGTGTGTATGTTAAATCTGCAGCTGTATAATCACATATACAGGCTCCTACAATTAGGCAGTGAGATTAGTGTTGTCTAAACTGTTTTTATGTGTTATGGGTGTTATTATTCAGAATTGTTCCATTATGGAATGGTCAGCCATGGTGTTCCTTTACCACATTTCTATCATCAGCACAGAACGTATACATATCATTAGGTGATGACAGAAGTGGGTTTAGCTCTGGGTATAAAAATTTAAGAAATCTAACCTTTAAATCCCCCAAAGAAAATATTTTTGTAGTCTCTGAGCCTAACCAGGCATTCTTTTGTAGTTTAAGTGCTGTGGAGTGGTGTATTTCACCGACTGGCTGGAAATGACCGAGATGGACTGGCCCCCAGATTCCTGCTGTGTTAGGGAATTCCCAGGATGTTCCAAACAGGCCAACCAGGAAGATCTCAGTGACCTTTATCAAGAGGTAAGGCCGTAAGGGTTTAACTTGTCATGGATAAAAGTTTTCTTTTAATAACTTTTAAGTAAAGACTCAAGAAAATGCCAATGAAATTTTCCTTTTCCATAAAGGCCCTTAAAATTATTCTCTGATATGTGATGAAACAGGATTATGCTAAAACGCAATATAAAATTCTGAATACTAATTAACATTTTAACAAAGGTAAGTGGGGAAGACAGGGTTTTAGAAGTTAATAGCTCACAAATTGGGTTTTAAACTGTATTATCTAGAGCCAATGCCTATTGCCACTTCTTAAGGATCCTTTGAAAAACAGACACATGCAGGATATGTAGCTAACCCTGGATATTTAGGAAGGTAGGATTTAGAGGTCCTGGGTGGAGGGATTTTTAGGCCTCTTCATAGCCTCAAGGATAGGTGAAAGAAAAAAATCCTACTCTCCAGAGAAAATGCTGTAGTGCTACTCATCAGTTCCCCCTACTGGCTAATGGGTAGCGATGTTTGTTAGCGTGCACATTTAAAGAAGTTTTGTACTCACTGGGATTACAATCAGAAGTCAAATACCCAAGAAACTTTCATATTTGTGTTTTCTGGGAGAATTTATCATAATCATTAGTATTCCTTTGTCATAGAAGTTTTCTTATTCTTTAGTGGTACTTTTCAAACTTTTTAGCAGTGAAATCCTGTCTTCAGTATGTCCAGTACGTAGCCAGTAGAAACATGTGGCTATTTTAATTAAAATTAAATTAAATTAAAATTTCAGCCTCATAGTTGCACTAACCACATTTCAGATGCTCAATGGCCACTTGTGACTAGAGGCTCCTGTATGGGAGAGTGCAGATATAGAACCATTTCCATCATCACAGGAAGTATTATCGAGCAGTGCTGATCTAGAATGAAAGCTCAAAATGTAAATCTCATAGAAAAGGAACTTCTCAGGCTGAGAGGCTGATATTATTCTCCAGACACATCT
>PVKH010004272.1:0-23630 GCA_004027955.1 Chaetophractus vellerosus
AGCAGATACACAATATATAGTTGTGGCATGAATCAATTGATAGAGGAATAAATAGAGGGTTGGAAGGAAGAACCGTGGAATAAGTTCTACTGAAGAAGCATGGCAACCAGTACCATATACAACGCAGACAGAGAGAAATCATACAAAAGGGATTTTGTGTTTGTCATCTTGAGAAAAGTAGTAGGGTTGTTAAATAACTCTTATTGAAAGCTATTATCGCCATTGAAAGTCTCAATGACCAGATTGTTTGAGGAATGTTCTGGCTGAGGGGATTTTCCAACTAGCCGTCTATTATCAGGAAAATTGTTTATGTATCAAACATTTCTGTTGATCTGAATATTTTCTAAAACACATTAGTTGATGCACATTCATGAATTCAATACTATACACTGAATAAAAATGTCTTTCTCGGATGATTTAGAAGATTAAATTCTAGGGCATATCATTCGGAAGCCAAATTCCTATTGTTAGGAAGTAGCCTTTGAACCTCAACTTAACTGCTTTCCAGTTTGTATTCATCTGTCCTTTTCTTTTATTCTTGCTAACATTTAGAACAATTGACACATTTCAACAAAAACAAAGAATATTAAAATACATCATACGCTCAATTTGCAGTTTTGATTCACCATCGTGACACAGAATGACATCAAATGGGCATCTCTTCTTTCATATGAAATGCATTTAAATAACATTCAAACAGGCTCAACAATATAAAATTATGTTTACTAAGGACTACAATTCTCAGAGCCACAAGTATAAAATGGTTGAGAGAAGTGAACTAAAACTCTTCTGAAGACATAACTCATTCCAGAAATGTGCTGTTTTTAACTGGTGTTGACTTTTTATCTGAAATCATATTAATTATAAAAAAAATAAGCTAACAAAGAGATCTGGATAGTTGGGCTATGTTAACCAGGAATTTGTTCTCTGGTTTTACAGGGAATCAACCTCCTCTGCAGCAAAATGGCCCTCAGGAAGAAAAATCTAGGGATAAAGATGAAAAGTAGGAAAAGGGCAAAGTATTCCAGTCCAAAGATATTGCTAACATCTCAGTCATCATCACCTATTCCATGTTTGCTTCTAGAAGTATTGATCAGCTACCATGTGTTAGACATTGCATTGGACACTGAACATGAAACAAAAAAAGGAACATGCATCATGGGTTCATGTGGACAGGTCCTGGCCGTATATCATGAGGATAGTCCCAATGAGTTCAGTGGCCCCTTCCCACTGAGTCAGTCTTTAGTTTGTATCTTAAAATTGAGTTTTGAAGTTCTAGCAAATCATCATCAATCCATATATCCCTACTTCAAAGTATTTGATCTATTCACAGATGAGATGTCAAAGTTAACAACATTGATTGTGTCATACTAAGAATGGCTTAATCATGATCAGAGAAAAGTCCACCATCCCTCCAGGATCCTTCAGGGCAACCTGTACTTACCTTCCAGAAATTTCCAGGCATGGAGAGTGCTGCTTCCATGCAAACCACCCACCCATCTGATTTCCTTCCAAAAGAGCCCCAACAATGTCCTGAGTCATCATAGATCTCAATCATTCATTCAATAAGCACGTAGTAGCTTCCCTCTGTTAGGAACTAACATTTAGTCATTTAGTAAAGAATGACTAAATGCCTACTATGTCCCAGAAACTCTTCTGGGCATTTGAGTCACATTGGTGAACAAGGATCCCTGACAGAATGGAAAGGCGAAAAGGGTAGTCTCCATTTGCAGGTGGTGAAGAAGACAGATGCACATATCACTGTAATGGAATGTGATGAATGTTTTACAAGCAACATGGAAGAAAAAAAAGAGGGGCAGTGGGTTCTGCTGGTTGCAGAGAAGAGGAAATCGTGGAAGACTGCACAGAGCGAGGTGTGACCATCTGGCCCTAGAAGCCATGCCTATACCCCCTCGAGCAACCAGCAACCAAAACCCTTTGAATTTCTATTTTATTTCTATATTGGTAAGGCAAGGAAGGCCTTCTGGAATGGGCAACCATGTTCTGAGGACCAGCTCAAAGCCACCAGAAGCATCGTCCGAGAGGCCAGACAACACCCCTCGCCACCATGATACATTTGGAGAGCCTTCAGTGGGAATATGTTTTCTCTTTCCAGTTGCCAGGGCGAGGGAGGAAACCCCAGGCCCAGCATTTGGTGCGCTCCAGGCTGGGGCTGCATTCCTGCAGCTACATGCTGTATGGATGAAACATCCCTTGGGGGAAAAGGCCCTTACCAGGGAGGAAACTGAACAGAGGGAGTTGCCCGGGCTCCCGAGAGCTCTCATCTCAGGAAATAACTCTGGGACAGAAATGGATTGCTGCTTTATTAATTTTTGGAGAAAGAAAAAAAGAACCCGCCCTTTTCCCACTTGAAGGTGGTGACACAGAACAGCTGCTGGAGATGTAAACCCTTTCAGAAGGAGCAAAAGGAATATTTGGGGGTTATTTTTCAGTGTTTTTTATTTTTTTTTAAAGTTGTGGGTTCTTGGCTAAAGAGAATTCCTTCTCATATGACAACTGCTTGAGCATCACTTGGGTCTGTTTTTCTTGCCCTGGCATTGCATGAGTTTATTAACTAAATACAAAGCAACCCTGTGATGTTGATTTACTCCCCAGCCTAGAGGCATCCAAGAGACCTGTCTGGGTGCAGGAATGGTTTGAATGCCTGGGAATGGGGGGTCATGGAGAAGTGAGCTGATTTTTCTTGATCTGGACCAGCAATATCGGAGTAGCTAATGCTATGTCAGGTGCAACTTTGGCCTCAGTGTGGAGGATGCCAAGCTCCGGGTGTGGACTTCGGGGACCTGCTATCCCCACCTCTCCAGCCTGATCTCTCACCCTGTACTGTTGAACTCTCTGCTCTGGAAACATGGACCTCTTTGCTTTTCTCTTGAGCACACAGGGCTTTCTCACTTCCCCGCCCTCCTCGTGTTCCCACCCTTCCCAAGAATGCCCCCCTCCTCAAGCTTGCAGGCTCATCTCTAAAGTTATCACTGACAGGATTCCTTCTGGGACTGGCTGCACCCTCCGTGCTCCCTTCAGATCCCATAGGTTTTTGGTTATTTTGTTTGTTTGTTTGTTTGTTTTATCACTGTGCTTATCACAAAGTTTTTTTTAAATGTCTGTATTTGTTTCTCTCTTCCACTAAATTTTGAGCTGCTTGAAGGGAAGCATTTCACCTTTGCCACCTTTATATCTCCTGTGCTTAGGATAGACCGTTGGGCATAATAAAAACTATTTTTAAATCAGTGAATGAATGAATGAATGAATGAATAATGAATGAATGAAAGGGTCTCACAAGACTGAAAATGTAAGGGGTGAATCAGATTTAAATACAACTTGTCTTCACATCAGAGAGAATCTGTAAAGATCTACTTGAAATAATAGGTTTGTTTCATGACCCGTTTCTCAGTGAAAACTGTTTCCTTTTATTTATATAGCTATTTTCTGGCACTTTATCAAAAAAGTTTCCCCCCCTCCATATGAACAGCAGCACATACCCCCCCTAAAAGGGATTTGTTTATATTCTACCCACCCCCACTCCATTAGGGATTGGGTCTATTTTCTTCCTTGCTGTCTTCCTAGATTGTAGACCAGTGTTGGCAGGCAGCTGACATGCAAATCCTCACTGAAGGTGGATCACAAGTTAGAGAACCTGTCCACATCCTTTATCTCATTTCAGTCCTTCTTAGCAGGTGAGGGGAAGGACTCGGGCCCACCCTGACTCCCAGGCTAAGACCAGACTCCAGTTCCTTGCCACCCTCTCTGAGGCGTTCCCACCCTCACTTTGCTGGATACCAGTGATGAAAACGGGTCAATCTGTGCAGAGGGGGACACAGGTAACTACTTAGTTTGAGTGGCTGCCTCAAGTCCAACAAATCACTTTAGAACTGGTTTTCTGTTTGACACTCGCATGTTCTTCATGAAGGACGCTACCACTTCTTGAACTTCAGACTGGGATCTGGCTCTGCCCATGTCATACTAGGGACAACTAAGGTGGAGCGATGCACAAAATCAAGGAGAAGTTTGGGAATGAGAATGACATTTCCAGCCAAAGTGGAAGAGAAGGAAAGCCCAGAAATACGAGGCCCTAATGAAGGTTGGGTCCAGTTCACATCCCCTCTGCTTGGCTGTATTTCTAGATGCTAAGTCTGAGATCGGTTAAGGGCTCTTCAACTTGGGTCATGGGCTCTTAAAGGAAAGACTATGCCTTTAGGTAAATAACCCTGAAAATTAGACTATTAAAAAAAGTTTCTTTAAAAAATAATTACTGTTGCCAAAATAATACATATTCATTGCAAACTTAGAATTTAAAAATACAGAAAAGTGTGAAATGAACATAAAAATAAAATCACCCAAACTCATGTCACCCAGAGATAATTAATACTAATATTTTATTTAGCATCCTTCCAAGTATTTTAATGTATCTGTACAAATATAGATATAATATAGACGTGATAATTTTACATTCATGAGAGTCTTTGCATGCTCTACTGTAATCTGATTATTTTGTTGACATTTGACATGATGCTATGGATATTTTGCTATGCCAGTAAGTATAGCTCTATATACTGAATTTTAAGGATTCCTAGCACTCAACTGCATGTATGCATCATAGTTTTCTTAATGAGTCTCATTATTGTACACTTAATTTCACCCCAATTTTTTGTCATTATAAAAAATTTCTAAAATTCATTACAAAAGAAATTAATTCTTTGGAATAGCCTGAAAGAGTATGTTAAACATGCTCAGAGAGATTTTAAAAATCCTAAAATATTTTATATTTGTAATAAATACCTAAAGGTAGGGTTGTTGGGACAAAGAATGTGTATATTCTATATCTGAATCCATGTTGACAAACTGCCTACCGTAACAGATGATGCAAAATTATACTCCCATCAACAAAGGCACTGTGTTTTAAATTTGACTTTCACCCTCTCTCCTTCATGTTAGCATCACAGGTCAAAAATTATGCTGAAAAATCCTGAGTATGAAGATTGTAAATGTGGAATACAAAAGTGCAATAAAACTGGCAGAAAATGTAGATTGTGTTTCCCTATTCTTTCCTCTCTGAAAGCTATGCAAAATTTGAATAGATTTACAATTAGGGTTTCTCATCGTGTCAACAATTTAGGATTCCCATCAATTTATATTAAAAAGATCTCCTTTTGGCCTCAAATGCAAGAGAGAAAGAATTTGACTTCCCAAAGTACCAGCCCTTTAAAAGAAACTTTCTCTAAATGACAGCACCTTGGACAAAGCATAAAGAAAACATGTCCAAGTTATCAAGGAAGCATCTTTAATCAGTAATGGGAAGAGTTTGAATTTCTTCTTTCTGAAGGCCATAGAAATTAAATCTGTTTTTAAGGACCCAGGTTGAGCACCACCTCTAGATTCTAGAAGCTTTTCCTGAATCTCTTAGGCCAAATGAGGTGGACGTTCTTGACTTACTCCATGTGGTCTACCCTGACAACACACCTACTAAATGTCATGATAATTTCTGTGCATAGTTGTGTTTTTGACCCTGAATCATGAGTTGCTTGAGAGTAGAGATTGTAGAGATGGCACATAGTAGGCATTCAACATGTCTGTTGACTAAATGAAGAAAAGAACGTGTACATGAAATCAAGTCAGTAAAGGCAACACGTTACGTGCTAGTACCTGAGTATATCCAAGAGGATGAAGATAAATTCTCTGGGACCAAGAAAAACCCTCGCCTGTGATGAGGTGTGTACAGATACAATCCAGTAGTTATGCTTCTTTAATATTTCCTACAAGCGAGATCATATATTCCCCTAAACTAAAGGGTATATCTTATTGATGAATTTGTCTATTCTCTACAATTGTTTGATTTCTATTTTTCACGAATAGTGTGCATTTGAATAAAACATGGTTTCTCTGTCTCACTCCTAAATTTATTTTTATAAAACTTCATTTCTTTGACTAAGAATTCCAACATTACAGTAGTAAACATTCCTTCTTATGTTAAGTAGACAGTACTTACTGAATAGCAGGTGATATTCTGAATTATGTGTTGTTGGCTTCTGTGCCTTTTTTAATTCACCAACTCTTTCACTAAGCAGCAACCCTTGGTGGAATGAGCCATTACCCCAATGGAACTGGTAATTGTTACTCCAAACTTTACTTGAACAAGTGGCCTAAAAATCACTCAGACCCATCTCCTAGTTCTCTAGATAACTCCCGTCTCCTCATTAAACACACTACTTTCAGTTCTGTTTGAAATGACATCACTCATCACTCAACTTATCTTTCTTGGAATATGAAAATGACTCATGTCTTCATAATATTAGAAGAGTATATGGTTTTGTCCCTTTTCAAGGAGTAAAACTGTCTGATATCTCTTGAAAGGGAGAGAGAGAATCAGGGCATTTGCTTTAGCAATTTACCATAGTCTGCTTTACTATAGCACTGAGGAAATGACTATTTGTTTCCTCCGACCAGAAGCAAATTCCTCACTGTCACACCACTGGAATGGCATTGTCAAAAACGAGCAGGTTTTCACCTTTCACACACATCAAGGGAATACATTAAAATCTACACACTCATCTATTCAGGAGGGTAACATGGAGAGAAAACAAAAGCCAGTCCTAGTAACCAAAATTCCAGAAACTAACAATCTACTTTTTCTAGTCCATCAGTCATCACATGGCTAAAGGTAACAGTCAGTAAAATGTTTTAGAGTAAACTACAGCTTTGTTCAAATACTAGTCCTATATCTAACCATGAAATTCAACAAATGGTCACATTTGTCTTCATAACTACTCCAGTGCCATGAACATAATAGGGCTCCATAAATAACTGAATAAATTAGAATTGTCTTTTTATTAACCTGGAAAAAAAATAAAAAGGGCAAGCGGGAAGAATGCTATCAAGCACTCTTCACTTCACAACCATGAATGTAGCAAAGGTCATGGTATATGACATTCTTGGCCCAGTCAAACTGCAGGAAAGTCTCCAAGACTAAATATGTCAACTTTAGCCCAATGTTTGCTGCCAAAGAAATCCATAAGGAGCAGAGAATTTTAAATAATTAATTTCCAACTCGGCGTGTGGAGCATGTCATCTGTAATCTAGAATTTAGATACGGTTCTGGCTCTTAAAGAGCTCTCCACAAAACAGAAGGATGCCCGTAAATTGAGACAGATTTTGAAAGAACAGTTCAAGGGGACGGAATAGCTTTAACAATGTATCCTTTAAAATGGAAGTAAAGGACACCACCAGCTGCCTTAGGTCTCTCAAATCCCGCAAGCAATTTCTTGGAGTGGGTCCGATTTTGATTTTCATGGTCGAGTTTCATTTGTTTTATTGTCCAAATTGTAGGGTTCAAATTCCTCGGGATACTACTAAACAGCTTGCTGTTGAGGGATTTTGAAAATTGAATGAACTTTGAAGCTGGAAGAAAATCCATCAAATCTGCTCATTTTACTGTGAATAAACTGAGCCCAGAGAGGTTAAGAGTTTAGCAGAGCGATAAAGAACTCGAGCTGGAGATCCTGGCTAAACTCCTACATCTCCTTGCTGGGTGGACAGCCATGGGCAAATTCTTTAACCTCACCAAGTCTTATTTACTTCAACTAAATTGGAGAATTATAATAATACCAACCTTTTCAGGATTAGTGAGGAGAAGTATCTAAAATGAAAGTGCTTAGCCAAATGCTTTACCCATATGGTCAGTAAATAACTATTATTGTTGCTATTTTACCATGGTGCCTGGCAATTAGTAAGCTATCAATAAGTAGTAGTAATATGGTTTTTATTAATAACTTTTTTGGGGCCTAAGGTATTGTAGGTTATTTATTTAAGTATCAAACGAAGACCCAGATGGCCTGACTCCTTCATGTCTTTTTCAGAAGGACTTGCAATTAAGTCATCAAAAGAGAGTTCCCTTTGCAAAATGATAGGTTGAGCAGCATTGGTGGATCATTTCACAGGAGAAAAGAGCCACAATTTCACCATTTCAGTCAGTTTCTACCATTGTTATGCTCAAAACCAAGATGTAAGTAAGCATTTGTCTTACACTGGTAAACACACTCATTGAAAGATTGCATAGCACCAGTGGGGAAACACTGCAGCATCCTGAGTAAAACCAACATCTTTTTGACACAAATGTCAGTCTTTTGTGGAGTAACCCTTTAGCTTCTAGAAAGAAACCCAAGGAAGTGGTAAGCTGCCACGGAAAATATTTTAAGGTTTTTTTTGATTGTTTTTCTTTCAGTTTGTTTCTGTTTTTGTTTTGCCTTTTAGAGCAGTGCTTCCCAAAGTACAACTGTGCATAAGCCTGGGAATCATGTTCTAGAAGAGTCTCTGCCTCAGTAGTCTGAGCAGGGCCTGAGATTCTGCATTCTAACCAGCTCCCATGTGATGCTGATGGCTGCTGGACCTGGGGCCACACTTTGAGTAGCAAGGCAGCGAGACCAGCTTGATTAGATTCATGAATAATTATAATGAGGCAGCTGTTTGGGAGGCAGAATCCACAAGGAATAGGCAGTGAAAGAATAAAGACATCCGGGCCAAGGACTGAGCAGAAGTTCGGCTTTTCTCTTGGCTCCATTGAAGCCTGACCAGGGAGAATGTGGAGCTCAGGACCCACCCGTGGCTCTCAAGCCATGAGCTGAGTGATGGCCCCTTGTGACAAGACCCCCTGCCTTTCCTAAGAAACCATGGTTTTACTTGTCCAGCTTCTTACATCAAAAAACTGGCCTTGCTGCTGTCCCCCATCGACTGAATTCATTTTGTACTAAGAATCACTCCAAGTACCAAAAACCAGAGAGTGATTTACATTATGGTCTTCACAATTTTAAAAGACCCCAAAATTTTGGAAACTATACTATTTTCTCAACTTTTTTAAAAAAACTAGTAGCTTAACCTTAGGTTAGAATGGCATGGTCTTGCTTTTTTTTTTTTTATTGTAGTAGTCTATATACAACTCAAATTTCCCATTTTAACCACTTTCAAGTATTCAATTCATTGTTATCAATTGCATTACCAATATTTTGCTACCATCACCAACTTCCATTACTAAAATATTTTCATCACCCCAAGCAGAAACTCCGCACTCAATAAACAGTAACTCCCCATCTTCCCCTCCCCCAGTCCCTAGTAACCTTTAATCTACTTTCTGTCTCTATGAATTTCCTAGTTCTAGGTATTTCATATAAGTGAGATCACCCAGTAGTTGTCTTTTTGTGTCTGGCTTATTTCACTCAACATGATGTCTTCAAGGTTCATCCATGTTATAGCATGTCTTGGAAATTTGTTCCGTTTTACTATGGAAAATATTCCATAGTATGAATACACTACATTTTGTTTATCCATTCATAGGTTGATAATTTTGGGAAATATTTATGCATCAGAAAGCATTTCAAAATGACTAGTTGAAAAGAAAAACATTCTAAAACGTCTCAACTTCTGGGGTTCTCTGCTTTTCCACTTTCTTGGAAAAATTATATATTGTATTCCTCCCTGTGAAGAATATTTTCCTGATGTTTGCCCTAAAAGCCTCTTTAATATTATTCTGGTAATTACTATCCAAACTGTCCCCTTTGAGGCCTCAGACAGCATCAGTTCTTGGTTAGCTAGACTACCAAATCGACCCACTTCCTTGAGAAGAAAATTGACCAGAAATGCCCTTCCCTCAGTACTCTAGACACTATTTTTTCCCACCAGAACTTTCACGCACTCTACTGCACTGTTTATCACTTGGTTATGCTGTCTTTTATTTCTAACCACTTTTCAGGTAAAACCTTGACCCACAAACTAAGTTATGGGTTAGATTAACACCTGGAATTGACATATCACATCTTCTGTATCCCTCACGGCACACAACACAAGGCTGAGCACAGAGCAGAGACTCGGTCGATATCAGTTGTGTGAGGGAGTGAGGGAGGGATTTACTCATCCAGCCAGCCACGCCTCACACCGTTTCAGCAGAGTCAGCATCTTCCCAACAATGAATCAGGAATCTGTGGATTCCTCTCTGAAAAATAGGCCCCATCTGCAGTATTCGCCCAGACAAGCAAATCATCCATCTTAGCCACAAATCCCCTCTTAAAGTGTTTAAGTGCCTCTGAGATACTAAGGTTTCTACGAGATACAATTCAGACCTCAAATCCTGGACTCAGACGCCCTTATCTAATCATGGTCCCACCACTTACTTAGTCATGCCACTAAGCTCAGAGGCCTCATCCAACAATGGGGATACCTCACAGTGTTCACCTCAAAGACTTCACGGTAGATGAATGAAATCGCCCATGCAAAGCACGTAGGAAAGGAACTGGAACATACCTAGTGCTCAGTAGACATGAGGGTCAATTATACTTCCTCAGGCCAGGTGGGGAAAGCCAGGTATTATATGCAGAGAATCAAGATTAAAAAGCTGAGCAGGGACAAGGGAAGTAAGGACACACACACACACAATGTCATCATATCCAAACTCCTCCAGGATTGAAGAAACTCAGAAGAATTGCCTCAGATCCCCTCGGACATATACCAATAAGTTGCTGCATGCGACATTAATTTTTCTCAAATACTAAATACTTTTTACTTTCCATGAAAGAGAGAGACAAAGGGAAAGAAGAGAAGAGAAGAGAGGAGAGGAGAGAAGAGCGAAAATAAGAAAAGAAAAGAAAAAAGAAAACAAAAGAAAAGGCCACAGATACCCCGGCTTCTAGGCTGTAACCATCCCTTCTGGTGTTTAATATGAATAATTGGGGATTCTAGTGGATAATTAGAAGAGGATAGTTGCTGTGGGAAACAGAGATCTGTTCACCAATAAATAATATTATGAAGTACAGCAGAGCCTGAATTATCAGTAAGGAATTCACCAGGGCATTGAAGCTCTAAGTATGACCAGAGAGAAACGTAAGTGCCAATGATATTTTTCCATAGCATTTCTTGCCCTCCCCTAGGTACCTTCACCCAGGCACCCAATTTGTTACAATATTACTTCCTTCTGTCCCTCAACCTTATTGGCACTTTCATTTTCCAAAGCCCTCTGCTATTTCTTTTTATTCTCTCATCTTTGTAAAATAGGCAGGGCACATATGACTGTTCGCATTTTAGAGATGAAGAAAATGAGGCAGCGTCCGGTTAAATAGTCCGTTCTCAGTTAAAAAGCAAATCTTTAATGGAACCCAAGTGCCCATCCATCATTCGTGACTCCAAACCCAATGCTGGTTCCAGTTCTGCCCACATTCGCCCTTGAACCCCACTGCGATCTCAGGCAGGCAGTGGGCCCGGTTCCATCTCTCCAAGGTCACAGATGAGCAGATGTTGAGAAACCCCAGCCCCTATACTCCCCCTCCCCCATGCTCTACTCTGGGACCTCTTTGCCCCTTCACCAACTTGCACCTTAGCGGAAGGAGCTTGTGATGTCAAGAGACCCTCACTGGTCCTCAGCCACTGAACCAGGACAGAAGACGCTGTGTGCCTGCCCTTGCTATATTATTTCACTACTGAGCTGCTGAAGCTGGAAGTTGCTGATTTACATATAGAAGCAGCCTGCTTCTTCAAATGTCAGTATTAAAAACTGCAATCCTGAACACATGAAAAGACCTTTTCATCTTCAAAGCACTGTGTAGAGACATTAACTCATCAGCTCTCCCTTCCATCCACTCAGGCCCAAGCAGGTAAGGAAGAACCTGGCAGCACCAGTGGCGACCCAAGAGCTGTCAGTGCATAAGACATGCCTGCAGGAGTGAAAGGGTTTTCTCTTTAGATAAAGAGGAGGCGATGCAATCCAGAACCACAGCTGATGAAAAAGTTGAAGCGTCAGTAATTTTACAAATCAAATGGAGCAGCCAGTTATCATTTTAGAATCTAGTATTTCCTGTTGTTTAACAAATATCTCTTTTTTTTTCAGTTGCACAGCAGCGGACTAAAGAAGAAAAAAAAAATGACCTTGAGATTTTTTTTAAAGCACCCACAAAGCAATAAGGAAAACCTGCAATCAAATGCCTTGACCTCAGTAGCCCAGCATCTTTCTGAACAGTTTGCCCTCATAGAATCTTACTTTGAAAGGGGGTAGCAGAGGAGTTTTAACAGTAGTTGAAAGCCACATGCAAAGTGGAATTGTCTGATGAAAGCACTGAGTGGAGAAGAATTGCCATCCACATCTCCTGTTTCTCCACAGCAGCCAAGAAGTCCAGCTCTCTAGTAGCGGGGAGAAATGCCCCCCTGACTTTCAGACATTCCTCCCCCCACCCCCAGCTACAGTCCGAAGGATTAGCAAATGCGTGGAGAACTGTGAGAATCAAAATAGGGAAAATATCAAAAAGGTGAGTCTGGCATGCAAGATTCCAACCTTCACCGATGTCCTCTCCTTAAAAGCAATTCATTAAGCTTCACTAGGCAAAAAACGAAAAACAATAGGCTTGCTAGGAACAAAAGAGAAAGAAATTTCAATCTGTAACTACAGCTTCATTTCTTTGGAAGTGCTCTAACACACTAAAAAAGAATCCCGAGTTCCTGACAAGTAATCTGCAAGTACCGAAACCATGAAGGATTCTGGCTGCTAAGAAGACAGGAAAGGAGTGAAACGTGGTCTTGATTTCAGATTACTCTAACAAGGTTAGGAAGTATTTTTGAAAATGCTCATTAAATAAACAATTGAATGGTAAATATAGCAAAATATGAAAAGAGAAAAAAAGAAAAGAAAACCCTCTTGTATCCTGAAAGTCCTCGTCAATTTACCCTTTAATTCCACAGACTAGGGGGGAGGGGGAATGAAAAAGGAGAATGAGCTAAAAAGTTTTAGGCAGAGACTCGCACCTCACTTACTACTTTGCCGATGAGAGAGGGTGAAGCAAGCGTAGGTCCGGAGTGAGCTTCCCTCAATGTCTGTGGTCTCTTTCCAACTACCTGCAGGAACCCTCTGCTTGGTGGCTAAAGAGGATGCAAAGACCATAATGTTTCTAATAGAGCTGCCTCCTTAAATTGGGGGGTGTGGTCAAGCCAGGGAAAGCTGGAAAAAGGCAATTTTCCGCTAGCCCCAGCCACCGCGGCAGCAGTCCCTGGGACCAGTGCTGTGGTCTAGAGGGAAAAGCAAACAGCGTTACTGGCTATGGTAACATCAAACACGCCTTGTTTTCTAGCCCTCAGATTCTGTTTCAATTAAATATGCCTCACTCATGGGGGGGTGGTGGAAATAGGGAGGGAGATACGAAAAAGGGAACTAGTTCAGTGGGATCCAGCTGAGTGTTATCATTTGTTGGTGCATTTGATTTACTGTCTCCTGGATGTGTGAATATTCAAGCTTTTCAAATTTCTTGACTTTCTCAAGTCCACATTCAATCTACAGGGAGAGGAGGACTGTAGAAAAAGATCTGAAAAGACTGGGCAAGCTCAGGGTCTACCACCCAGTCACCTGCTCTAGTGTCTTGCTTGTCTCTTGTAACCTGATCTGAAACGTGATACTTCCTAAGGAAAACTTGA
This sequence comes from Chaetophractus vellerosus, assembly GCA_004027955.1. Taxonomy (NCBI): domain Eukaryota; kingdom Metazoa; phylum Chordata; class Mammalia; order Cingulata; family Chlamyphoridae; genus Chaetophractus; species Chaetophractus vellerosus. The sequence continues at coordinate 13,453 of PVKH010004272.1, forward strand.
TAATTAGACGGAAGAGAGCTGACTGAACAGGGAGTGGGAATTTCTGAAAAGTAACGATAAAAGATTGTCTTCCCATGAGTCTGGTTTGGGGTGCCCTCTAAAATAGCTAACATTGAGTGACTCTGATTCACTGGCCATCGTGCAGTAACAAAAGGGCAGAGATAGTCATATATTTCCAGTTCAGAGAAATTGTAAACAATGAGAAAACCTTACATCTGTTCTAGGTTTTTGAAAATGTACAACCTCTTTCATTCACATTTTCAGGACCATGGTAAGAATATTCCAGTGTAATCTCATTTCTAGGAACAAGGGTATTTCATGACAGATTTTTTTTTTTTGAAAAGGCAGCATTTGGCTGCATCATCTAAGAATTTTATCCTGAAAGATTTTCCCTTCTGTGAGTAATAGACGGGAGGTAAAATTTGCCATGGCTGCCACCTTTCCCCTTTTAATGGAGACACAAAAGCTCAACTTTGAAAGTCCATGAAAATCTAATAAACATTATTCTGAGCAAGAGCGGCAAATTTTGTTGCATGAAGCGCTAGCATTGCAGTTCAAATGTGGTGGAGTTAAAACTGCTCCTCTTTTGACTTTGCCTGTTACCACAACTTGGAAGAGATGGTGCTCTTTGTTCAGTTTAATAAGCTTCTGTGTCCAGTGCTGCTCTGGGAACTAGGAGTTCACCTTGTAGAGGGAAGACAGACATATAAATCAGCCATTTCTTTAAAACTCAGTATATGCTGTGGGAGACGACTATGAAGAGAGCGACAGAAGCATCTACCTGCCTCCTGTAGCCAATTCCTTTCCAGCATGCAGCCCCCACTTAAATCGCCCATGGTCAATTAAACAATCACAAATATTATAATTGTATTCTCTATTTGTCGAGAGAGTTGACCAAAGAGCAATGCAGAGAAGACTTGGATTGTTGGCCTAAAGGTGTACAGTGTGACAATTGAGGGACTCTTGAGTCTGGGGTTGCCAAGAGTTTATACAGAGAGCAACTCTTTGGGATCTGCCAGCTCCATCCTCTGCCACTACCTATCAGGTGTGAGAGACCATATGGGAGGAATCTGAACAGTGCAAATAAGACCACAGATCACCCAGAGGAATGCCCAGAGAGAGCAGGAAGTTTGGTTTTAATCAGCATCTTCAGAAATGTGGCGTTAGGATTTTTCTAATCCACACGGATGGCACAGCATAGAAAAAAATGATCCTCTGGGGCAAAAGGGTATGAATTTGCAGGAAGGAACACAGGATCTGAGGCTAAAAAACCTGGCTTTGACTCCCTCTTCCACTCCATATTGGCTTTGTGATCTAGGAAAGTCATATCTTAAAGTTACAGTTTTGTCATCTGTCACAAAACAAGGACATTAATACTAGCCCAACCTGACAAGGCTGTTGAGATGACTGTGTAAACCCTTAGTAAAATGGAAAGGCCACTACTGATCTTCCGTTTCCACATTCTGCACTTTAAAATATCTCACCTGAGATGACCGTAGATTTTAGGATCCTCAAGAATAAAATAAAAGCCCAGGGATTTGGAGGCCATGTCTACCTTTCGGTCCCCAGGTAAAAGAATTATGCGAAAAGAGTTGTTTGCTTCTCTGAAAGAGTAGTCTATCACCCAGCCCAAAAGATGGTGGTTTCAATACCATTTAGATGAAACTGGAATAGAGCCTGAAAAAATTTTTAGGATACTTACCACCAACCTATTTGCTGTTCTTATGGTAAAGAAACCTTTTCCTTTTCTTCAGCCTAACAAGCTACATTGCAAGTTAGTACCTCCGAGGAGGAAAAATGGAGAAGGTGAACTCCCAGGATCTTAGCTTTCAAGACTCTTCAGTCCCATCACCATCCTTCCCTCACTCCCACCCTAATCCTCTATGAAAATGCAGGAATCCCCTTTGCAACAACCTATAATGGTTCTTTAAACCACTCTGAGCACATGAAAACAGCTACATTTGAAATGAAGATGGAATTCAATTTCATGAGAAACAAAGCAAAAATGCCAACCATTTATTGCATTTTACACATCATCTCTTCTCTCCTCCCGTTTCACTTAGAAAAATTGTGATGCATCAGAAGACTCCATGTATGCAAGGAAGCAATATCTAAACAAATTATCAAAGCTAAGATGGGGAGGGGAGGAGAATGGTAAAACCCAGATACAAGCACAGTCGTCACTAAGTTTCCAAGAGGCCCCAGAAGATAAGATGAAAGCGAAGCAAAGAGCAGAGAACCTTTGTCTATTCACGCTCCAGCTCTGGAACTTCTTATCCTGTACTTTGCAATGAATCTATCTCCTCTCACTGATCAAAAGCCAAGCCTTTGTCTTAAGCCACAGATGGAGACTCACATATATGCAAGCACATCTGGTACCCAGGTGCCTGTCCCTTGGTGTGCCAGGGAGCCCATGGAGACGCCAGACTGCTTGCCATAGTCCTCCCAGACTATGCTGCTCCATTATTGCTTACGCGAACTTTTTGTTTTTTCTTTCCCCTTTGCAATGTAAAATGAGCATGGAGTAAGGCCACGGATGGACAATCTGGGGAGTAGCCTAAAGTTTGGGAAAGATGCTTCTCCAACCTAGTTCTATTGGGGCTGCTGAACAGTCTTGATTCTACACATTCAAAGAGTTTCAGTGGAACAAGTCCACTTAAAATATCCCCTCTTACCACCCTCTTATTTGACCCCAATCCCTTCTCTGCATTTTTCATCACTATCTCCCTTGTCCCTCCTTTATCAAAATGTCTTTACTTTTTCTCTCTGTCAACCTAACTCCCACAAATTATTTTTACAGATTATAATCTATTTTAGAGATGTTTATATTTTAAAAGATAGTCTAGAGACTATTTTTATATTCTGCAATTTTTAATTACAACATTAACATGTGGTTGGAGTGTATTTGAACAATACAGAAGGGCATGAATTAAAAAACCCCTTCCAACCTCATCACACCCCAAAAAGATTACTGTTTATGGTTTGGTATGCAGGCTTCCAGAATTTTTCCTATTTATATATAAATACTATCACTCTTTCATGGGATTGTGTTATACATGGTGTTTGGCAACCTGCTGTTTTGCATTTGGCAGTATATTTGCCGGCACCATCTTCCCAATGCAGCACCTTCACGGCTACCTCCTTTGTTTTAATAATCAAAAAGCAGTCTTCTGCCAAGAGTTTTAAGTCCCAGCTCAAGTCCTATGCCCTCTTTGATTCCCTGAAAACCGCAGGCTTCACCTGCACTTTTTCACTTGGCCACCTGCTTGCTTATATGTTGTCCCAATGGGTTCTTTAAGTTTTCCTATCTCTTTCCTGTGTCCTTCTCCCCTTATCTCCCCCCTAGAGTGTGATTCCAGAAGGTCGGCGCACATGACCTTTTCATATCACCAGTATCACACAGAGTGCCTGCCCAACACACTCCCTTGAGCATAAGACACGCAAACATGAACCGGCTGAATATAAAGAGTTATGGCATGATGGATCAAACCATGTCATGAACATTCTGGAACTATACATCAGCCATTTAAGCATATATTTAAGGGTGTTCATTTCTGGTGGTGAGATGTTTTATTCTTCTTATATATTTGTGTCTTCTGGTTTGTATACAGCACTATAGTCTGTTTGTAATAAAGCAAAATTTTCTTTTTAAATTTGTGACTTTATTGGCCTGGTTCCGATTACCCAATAGCACAGTACCGTAGCACAGATCCTGAAGTCAAGTCGGATGCTTTGAAGCCCAGTCCTGCTTCTTTCCATGTTACCTTGGGCATTTTGTTGAAAATGTCTGTTCTTCAGTTTCCTCATATGCAAAATGAGGATATGGATACTATATACCTCAAGGATTATTGGGACAAGCAAAAAGGTAGTGAGTGTTAAGTATTTAAGACAGTGCTTGGAGCAGAGTTTGCACTCAGGAAATCTTAGCTATTATTATCAGAGGTGGGGCCAGGACTAAGAGTCCAAGGCTTCTATTTCCAACCCAGTGTCGTCCTCATCACACTCAGAGGAAAAGAACCAATGGTGGGGGCCTGGGGGGAGTAGTTTCCCCCCTGATTGGAATGCTGCTTTGCTAAGTAGGAAAGAAGAGATGAATAGAGCACCCAGTAATGCAATTAGAACATGCTGGTTGAGAGAAGGTGTCCTGCAGAGTTAGTAGAAGGACAGATGCAGCTTTTTCTTGATGACTCCTGCCAAGTCGTGTTGACTGGCATTCATCTTTTCTTTTGAAACAATACACTGATTACAGATTGAGCCCTGTCCTGGAATCCAATCCCTCCTCCCCAAGACAACTACATTAGGGTCAACTCTTTGCATTTCCCCAAACATGTTATACGTTACAGATTTAGAAGGCAGCCCACTTTCCTCAGAGGGACACTGAATCTGTTTATATATATTTCCTGATCTTTGGCTAAACTGATCCTAATCTCCTCTGCCTTCATGGGAGGGGTAAGGTCTTCTGGGTGGCAGCCTAAGCTTTGCTTTATCTAAGGCATTCAAGAAGACACTGTCTCAGCTCCAGCTGCACACTCTCTCTGTGCCTTGGGCAGCTCTCCACCCATGCCTGTGTCTGCATCAACTCAGTAGCCTCTGCCCAATGAGATATGTTGCCCAATGCAGGATCATCTTAACTGAGAATTCTAGATGCCACGAGTTTGTGAGCTGGGAAACATCTTCAGGGATTCTGCAACCTCACCACCTTTCAGATGAATAAACAGAATTAGAGAGATTAATCTCTTGGTTAAGAGAAAGTTGATGAATCATTCTTCTCCAAGTCACATTCCTCAAAGCTAAATGGTTCGCCTATTTGTAGGAGCCACTGCTAGCTGCATACTGAGCACCTTGGCTGAGTCTGTGGGTTTGTTATTTGGGGTTAGAGGATCCAGTCCTAAAGAATCAAAATTCAGATTAATTGATCTGTTGGTGGAGGAATTCTCCCTCGATTTCACACCAAATGCCTGGAGCTCAGATCCCAGTAGACCAGGGATAGAAAAGAGCAATCCAATGTACCACAAAAGATCTTCATGGGTTCTGCTGCTTCAAAACGTGCTTCAGACCAGACGTCCGGTAACCAAAGTCAGCTGCAGCCAATAACGTGTTGAGAGATTTATAGAAAACCACATTCATCAGTTCTTAAATGTACTCATTATTTTGGCCTGCTGCTGATGAGTGATTGGAAGTGGATTGGTTTGTTTTTGAGCTTTTGGGGAACACCATTTCCACCAAATGCCAAACTTGCTGCTGACATCTTTATCCTGGATACTTCCCTTCATTTTTCAACAAAACCAGGACTGTCCTTGAACTCAGGACTCAGGGAAACAAAGGAAGATGATCCAGATGTCACAGACATTTATACTTCAGGTTTTGACCTGAATTCTTCTTCTCCAAGGAGGTTTTCTCTGATCATCTCCATCTCCCTCCTCCTACAAGATTACATCTTCTCCTTATAGGTTTCAACAGTGTAGTGCTTTCCCCTTGTAGCAAAAAATATATTGTAATTATTTGTGAAATGTGTAATAGGCTTTCTTTGTCTATTTTAAAATCACAGAGGGAAAAAAATGGATCAGCTTTTTGCCATTGTTCTTGGCCATACTTAATACTGTGCTTAGAACCTACAGTAAAGGATCAATAAATATTAGATGGATAGATGGCTGAATGGATGGATGGATGGATGGCTGGATGGATGGATGGAGAGATGAATGGCAGGCACCCAACTCTGTCCCTATAGTAGATGTCACAAAACTGTCCTAAAACAAACTTTTCCCCAATCAACTCAAAAATAAACTTGTCAGGAGAATAATTTATCTTTTATGTAGTATGAAGTGAAATAAAGAGCTGACAATTAACCAAAAATTCAGGCTGTGTAAACAGACAGACTGAGTCACCACTTCACACCAGATTTCTTTTTGTCTGTTACCTGGGCAAATTCATCTTACATCTGGTGTGTTTTTCCTTCACCGTTTGAGTAGCTGTATCAGTACATCTCCCATCCGAGTTTTCCTTAAGGATGAGTTAAACAGAAGTAGTAGACTTGTGATTTATGGACAGAATCTAGACTGCTGAGTTTTCTTTCCCTCCTACTTTGTTTTTGAAGAATATCAGGTCAGGGAAAACCTGAAATAAGTAATTTATTCTTATCAGTGGCTGTTGGCCACGGAGAACTCTTCACAGTAGACAGGTGTATAGAAATGGGATCCTAGTCCTAATGTGGAATGGGACAAGCACTAAGTATGGAAAGAAACACGTTGGTTGCACAATCCAGTGGTTTTAACTCCCCAAGAAGCATACAAATCTGTTCCTTACAGCACTGTTGTTTGGAAAAAGCCAGCCAAGGAAATCACATAAGACTGAATTCAACCTTTATATCAACCACAAAACATCTAGAACTCAAAAAGACTCTGACCTTGCTCCCAGAAAGAGACTTGTGACCTGTGAGAATTGGACTCATTATCTAATGAAATTGAACCCCTAATTAGGTCTATCTCTTGCAGCTTGCATCACAGCTCACCCCTGGCCAAATCACAACATGATACAGTTGTCTAGCATTTTTTACCCTGTTTTGGTGGCATTTAGAAAAAGCTTTTAGAAATTCTGGATGTTTGGATAGTAGATACTTCTAAATAGGGCCAAAAGAAACAAAAAGATTGAAAGTGGGGGAAAAATGTTTCTCCTTGCTTGGAGTAAGACAAAATTCTCTGATGAGTTAGAGGTACAGAAAGGCCAATACTTTTTCAGATGGTGGAAAAGGTCAGGGCTGAAGGTAATCAAAATTTGAGGAAGTTTTAGGGTGGAGAATTTATATTGAAATGATGTCCTTCCTCTAAAATCACTTTCCCGTGCTGAAATTCAAAGACTTTAATCTTGAATCCAAGAGCAACTCTGCCTTCTGTATCTTTTTCTAAATATTGATTGTTATTTTTTATTCTAAAAGTAATACATGTGTAGTGTGTAAAATTTGGGAAATGTGAAAACAGTCAAAATAAGAAAATTAAATTTATCTATAATCCCCCCCCCCACCAGAGATAGCCAGTAAGATCATTTCAATGAATAGTTTCTTTCCAGTCTTTTTTATGCAGACGAGTATTTTAATTTTATAAAAAAAATAAAGTAAAATCATATTACACAGGGCATTTAACCTATTTTTTTCTTAACCAACTTTTAATGTCATTAATATTTTAATTTTTTAGTAACCTCCTGGTAGTCTCACATGCATTCCTAAAAAGGTCTAGAAATTTAACATAGGACTAAACCTTCATTCCACATTGATACTTCTAGTAACAAAAAGAATCCTGAAACCTAGAGTCAATTCCCAGCCCTAATAACTAGTTGTGTGTTTTGGGGCAAGGTCTCTGGGCACTGGTCTTCTCATTTATAAAGTAAAGGATTACAGAATAGATTTCTAGAAAGTCCAGGCAGAGGATTTCTTATGCGTAAATTATATAATCCAAAATTTCTTCAGTGCTCCACTTTGTCTACTATGGGCCATATGAAAGGGATTTCCCCTTCCCCTTCACCCTCTGATTGTTTTCTTTCCATTTTTCCATTTCCTTTCGCCTGAAACAATGAAATGTGATGCCTTTTATCTCCTCATCAGTCCTTGGCTGCTTCTTCCACTGCTTCTGCAAACTCGGCACAAGTCTCCTGCAGGGAAAATGAGAAGATCTGATTTGAGCCCCAGGGACAAAGAAAGTATCTTTCCATGTGCTCCTGCCACTGGGCTCCACTGAACTCCATGCTCCCCAGTGTAGAAAATGGATTCCTGGAGCTGCAGGTAAGTCTCTGTCTTCTTGCAGGCTCTAGCCAGGGAGAGCTTAGGAAGAAATGTAAAAGGCAAGTTCATTTTCTTTGGACCAGAAACAGAGAAGTTAATCTCTTCCTCTTTCAAAGGGACCAGTAAGGATTTTTTGCCCCACATCAAAGAGGACTAGGAAGAAACAATGTTTTCCACAGTAGCCTCTGAAAATGGATGGGGGACTCAATCCACCCATGATTTGGAATGTAAAGGAATTTTTGAGGTCTGATATAGTCACTTATAGCAAGATCTGCAGTGTTTTCTGAAACTTCCACATGCAGTTCTGTACAACTGGGTTCTCAAGGGTTGTTTTTCATGCCCATTGCCTAAAAGGAACCACTGACTTTTCCTGAAGTTCTAGTCAAGATATTTGTGTAACTGGTGTGAGACTAACAAAGATCAGGAGATTAGGTGCAGATTTGAATTTTATCTCTGCATATTTCTGAAGTCTGTCAATTTGGGTACCTCAAAAAAGCCCAACATCTCTCACCAGAGAGTTTTCTGCAGCATATCCACTGAGAAGATGCGAAGAATCTTCTGATATCTTGTTTTTATCATGAATTCCATTGACCTGAGAGACTTGTTGTTCTGGTGTGAAATAGGAGAGGAGGTGGGGATAGCCCTGGCACATTTCATTCTTTCTGCAGGTGCTGAAATTCCCACATATCAGCAGGCAGGATTCCAAGGAACTATGACATCAGATCTCTGAGCATCATCCGAGACACTTCCTACTTGATTATTTCCCTCCCATCCTTGTCAGTGTTCCCAGCCACAAGAATAACACTCATTGAATGCGGCCACATTCCCTATGCTGCCCAAGCTCCTAGTAAGAAGGTCTCTTCTCTTTGGGATGTTGAAAAGTGAAATGAGATCAGAGAAGAAGAAAATGCTTTGAAAGTAAAACACTTTGTATATGAAAGGGATGGGAGATTTTGTTTATAATGGCTCAGATTAATCCCATTTTATCCCATGGCAGCAGTAGAGAGGCCCTACTGGCCAAGTCTGTTATAATATTTCATTGTTGAAACTGAAATTGCCTCATAATAGGCAAGTGTCACAGAACTTGAATCAGTGGATAAACATTACAAGAAAGCATATTTCAGGTGAAAATGACAAAGAAATTCTAAACACTTAGAGTCCTTCAACAAGGAAATGAGTACCCAGAAAAGCCTTGGTAGGCTGTAGGACCAACTCACCAGGATGCTATAAGGAAGTTTCCGGCCTTGGACCAGACCAAAGCTAAGATTCCATACAGCTCTGAGAATCTGTGGATCCACTATCATGATGCTCTCTATTACAGTTTTTGAATATGTAAAGGACTGTAATGTAGAAGAGGAAGCATTTTTTTTAAAGCATCAGTCTGGGCCCAGTTAATGGAAGCTATAGGAAGGTATGCTTTCGCTCAACACAGGAAGAATATTCAAATATTTAGAAAAGTTATGTTTGGCATTATATATGAATTCCAAAAATAGATATTGGATTATGTTTGTAAACTGGTCTGTTCTTCTGGGTGTATTAGATTGTATTAAATCCAGACGTTGCACTTTTACTTGATTAAATTAAGGCTTTGACTGGCCCACATCAGTAGGATGTTGAGTCCCCACCCCCTTGGTGGTCAGGGACTTACAGAGAAAACTACGTGGCAGAGGAGTTAGTTGGAGTTGTTTTGCTCCTGGAACCCCGGGAAGTAAACACACAGGAGAAGAATGGAGAGGAATAGCAACAGCTCCATAGACATGGCAGAGGCCCCAGGAAGAGAGAGCACCTGATAATGTACAGCTGACCTTGTGGAGAGAACAGAGCAGCTGAGCCCAGAGAGAAACGAGCCCCAGGGAAAGAGACAAAGCCTGAAGGAGCTGGGACCACGGAACCTTAGGCAGAAGAGGGAGGCTGAACCCTCGCAGAGACTGGCAGCCAACTTGCTCCAACACGTGGCAACAGACTTTGGTGAGGGAAGTAATTTACTCTTTATGGCCTTGTGACTGTAAGCTTCTACCCCAAATAAATACCCTTTATAAAAGCCAACAGATTTCTGGTATTTTGCATCAGAACTCCTTTGGCTGACTAATACATCATGTTATTGACTGTTTCATACTCAAGTAAACATAACTAGGAGAGATTAATTTTACCAAAGCTAAACCACCAGTGTTAGACTTCATTCTCCTGATTCTTAATCTTGTTCTCGGTTCCCTGATTCATATGCCTCCTCCAATCCAAGGCCACAGGTACCTAGCAAATTCTTTTTTTTTTTTTTAAAGATTTATTTTTTATTATTTATTACATTCCCCACCCCCCTTCTGCTTGCTCTTGCTGTGTGTTCATTCTTGTGTTCCTCTCTGTCCGCTTTGTCTCCCCCTGTTGCGGCGACGCGCCGAGACCGGTCACC
>PVKH010004273.1:0-23631 GCA_004027955.1 Chaetophractus vellerosus
CAGAGACCACCCACAAGCGGGGAAAGCCGCGCCTGCACAGTGTCCACTCTCGGCGCATCGCCACAGCAGGGGGAAGGGGAGATATGTAATAAAATAAATAAATCTTTAAAAAAAATGAGTTCTGTAATTTTCTGGGAAATGCAATTAAAGAACAGGCCTTAATAATTACAATATTATATATCTATTTTGTATAACAAGTTAGCCAAAAATTTGGCAGCTAAAAACAATTCTCATGCTATCTCACAGTTTCTTTGGATCAGGAGTGTCTTAGGAAAATGATGCTATTAGCCAAGCTCAAACCACTTGAAAGTGTGGTTTATTCAAAGAAAGATGGAGAAAAGTCCCTTAAGGTATGAGTCTGCATGGTGTGGTCAAGGAAAAAAGCCACTGAGGCCAGAGACAAGAGAATGAAGAGAATAAAGGTTTGAGTAACAGATGTCAAAGGTACAAGAGAAAGTAAAATAATTTTAAGTATTTTGACTTTTATTCTGAATAAAAAGGAGATACAACCAGTTTTTATTCAGAGGAGAGGTCTGATTTTAATCAAGTTTTATAACGAGCCTCTAGCTACTGTGTTGAAAATAGATTCAGCAAGGAGGGAAATTAAGCAGGAAGAATTGAGTATATTGCTGCAATTGAAGCAAAAGATGTTGACACCTTAGTCCAAAGCAGTGGCAGAATCAGTGTGAAAACATATCAGAATGGATATATATTGGAGGCCAATAATTTTTTTTCCTAATTTTAGGTATGAGTTGTGATATCACCCTTTTTTTATTTAATGTTTTTAACCTTGGAAATTGGAATGATGGATTTGTCTTGGGAAGGCTGCATGTAGAGCATGTTTGGAATAAAAGTAATCAGTTGATCATTGTGAAGATGCCTTTTACATATATAGAGGGAGAGTTCAGGTAATCAGTTGAATACAGAAGTCTGGTATTCAAGTGAGAGCTCTGGGATGCTGATACAAATGTGAGAAATTCTTTAAAGTGATGATATACAAAGCTATAATAATCCTTGATTTGAATTTGATTGTATATAACATAAAATCAGAATGAAATTATTTCTCTGAAATTTGGTGTCCTAAACTCATGTCTGTCCAAGGAATCTAAGCTAATCTTAATTACAGTGGGGGCTGAGGATGCAGGAGCTTCCTGATCATCACTGTCCTTCCACCAATGCATATGTCCAAAGGAGGTTATTAAAATATAACCTGAAACATTTCTTCCCCCTATCATCTTAGCTCCATCACCATTCCTCCCTCCCCCTTTTCTTTTTCAATTCCTGATATTCCCTTCTGTCTATATAGAAATGATAAACTACAGCATGGGATAGTATTACTAAATTCATGAAAGTGCACGTGAATTGTTGATAGTTTAAGTTACAAACCAGGAAAATCCTGTTTCATCATCAATAGGACTTGCAGTTTGAGAAGTTTCCAGTAACAAATATGGTACATTTTCTAAAGTGTTATAATCAGAGTTTGAAGGTCAAAATATGAAGTTAGCCCCTAGAAGACATTCTTATACAAAGCCTCCCAAACTGGCATTACATAGGTTAATTCAACAGCTTAGAGTCAAGACCTCAGATCTATATGAAACAATCTTCTTTGTTTTGTTGCCCGGACTCCTAAATGGATTTATTCTTGTTGCATGTACTCATTAGTGAAACCCATTCTGAAGCAGAATGTAAATTTAATGCGGTGCCATGAAAAATCTACATCAATACAAAAATGCTTATCCTGGTCATTGATCAGTCCAATTCTATCCAAGGAGGAAAGTCTCTATATGAAATTCAATTACATGATGATGTTTTCTATATAAAGATAGACTTTGAACAATGCACACTTTTATCATGGCCTTAAGTAGCCATATGGCAAAACAACTACCCTAACACAGAAGAGCACCTATTAGACAGACTGGCCAGTAAGTCATACTATGAATTAGTGAAACACTACACTGTCTTAAAATTGTGCCTGATACCTAATGAGACATGTTACTTCCTTGATTTACTCTATTATATGTTTTTTTTAATTAATGATTTATTTATTTTTTATATATCTATATATATTTTTAGGATACATTGATTACATAAATGTTACACAGAGATTCCAGGAGTACCCATATGCCACCCCCCACCCCTCCCACAACCCCCCACATGCACATCCCTCAGTGTGGCATAACGCCTCTGATAGATGTACACATTTTGGGGCTTTGCCATCAGGCATAGATCACAGTTCAGGCCGTAGATGACCCTCTCTCCCATACAGTTCCAAATGATACATGATCATACAAACTGGCCTACATCCTCCATTGCAGCATCACCCATGACAATTCCCAGGTCCTCCCCCCCCAAAATTAAATTAAATTAAAAAATAAAAAAATAAAAAATAAATTAAATTTTTTTTTAAAAACCCGCATTACAATTGCTCTTCCCTCACCCTGCTCCCAAAGTGTCCAGTGACCCTGGCTCCACATAATTTTGCAATTTCTTGCATTGCATATATCATAAGTCTATATCAGGACTCCAACAAGTCCATTCTAGTCCATAGTTCTTCCCCCAATCCCAAGGAGTCTGGAATGGTGATGTCACCCCCACAATGGAAGGGATTATCCTGCCTGCAGCTGCAGCTCTCTGGATTCCCCTGCATAGCCATCTTCCACCATCAACTCCCAACTAGGTGTCCTGGTTGAGTCCATTGAGTTGTAGCAAAGGAGTTGCAGGTCCACAGAGTTTCTGGACCCGGTTGGTATATGGTCAGCCTGTAATCTCTGGTCTATGGAAGTTCACCTAAAACTCTGGCATCAAATGTAGGTTTGAATAGAAGAGACATTTGGACCATATTATATGTTCACTTCAATTAATTAATTCTATATTTTTGATGGATTATACAGGTATGTTATATGGTACTGCCCAGTTCTTTTCTATATATCAGTTTATGATTTTTGTATCTATAATTGTATCCATGAAGTGTTGATTATCATAACTCTCACAATTTTTAAAAATTGGCACAAATTCACCAACCAAATTTTTGTGTAGTGTCCAATGATTTGAATTCCAAAAGTTTATTAAAGCAAATATTTTAAATGAACAATGATTAACTTGAGCCAAAACTAATGATACATGAGAGATTATGGCTCAATGGAGTGAATGTTTATTATAGTCACGTTTGTCTTTTTTTGACAAAAAAATGGTTATTAGTTATCTCCTTGTACATGTTCAAGGGGAGGATGAAAAGCCACATTTAAGGATGTTACTAAAAGAACCCAAAAATCAAATAAGTGTTTAAATATCTATATTTATGGTCCTCTTGCAGTGACTTTTCCCTGAATATTCAGCCTGAAAATATGATCTAGATTCAGAAATATCAGAACTGGATCACCAAAAAAATAGATAGAAGTTGGGGGCAAATATTACACTTGGATTAGAAACAGAGAAGAGAAATGCAAACCAGAATAATGTACAAAGAGGGAGGCAAATTACAGCCACCACAGGATCTGGTTCACAAGCTGCAATGTAGAGAATTGCATTAAGTACTGGGCTTTTGCTCCCCAAATATTAGTGCAATTAATGTTCTTTCATTCTTTGTGACACCAGCTCAAAACAAAATGTGTCTCCATTGTCCTAAGTCTGTCTATTTCCCAAAGTCTCACTAAGGGAGAATTATTTTTCTTACCTCTGTATATGACCATTTTCTCCACTGTAGCAATCAATTTTATTTAAAGAGTTACAGAATTAGGAAGTGGAATTTTCCAATCTTTGTCACCTCAAGTCACAGTTTGTTAAACCAAACCTTTCTTATGGCACTATTAACTCTGAATTACTCAAATTATAAATCAGAGGGTGGAGCAATGCTTTACCAATCATGTAAAAGATTGCCACTATCTTGTCCACAGTAAATGTGGTTGGAGGGTGAGCATATATGAATATACATGGGACAAAGAATAAGGAAACCACAATTATGTGAGATGTACAGGTGGTGAGGGTTTTCTTTTTTCCTTCTCCACTCTGTTTTCTCAGAGAATGTAAGATTAAAATATAGGAGATGATCAGGATTCTGAAAATCACCCTGCATATGACTCCACTATTAAAGACTACGAGTAGATTTATGTCATAAGTGTCCATGCAGGAAAGTTTCAACAGAGGTTGCATATCACAGTAATAGTGATCAATAACATTGCAACCACAGAAGGGTAATTTCAAAGCCAAGAAAATCTGTGTTAAAGAATGGATACAAGATCTTGGCCAGGCCAGATTCACCAACACACCACAGACACATCTGCTCATTATGCTTGTGTATCTCAGGGGCTTTCAAATGGCCACATAATGATCAAAGGGCATAAGGGCAAGCACAAAGATCTCCATGCATGCAAAAAAGTTAAATGTTAAGATTTGTTTCATTCACCCATTGTAGAAGATGACTTTCTTCTCAGATACAGCATCTTTAATCAACCCTGGTGTTGTGGCTGTGGATAAATAGGTATCAACAAAGGATAAGTAATAAAAGAATATGTACATGGGGCTCATAAGCATCTGACTGCTTCTGATGGTTATCAGAATATGTAAATTTGCAAAAAAGTTGCAAGGTAAAGAAATAAGAATACTGCAAACACTATTTCCTCCTTTGAATGCTCTGTGTTTATCCAAATAGAATGAACTGCTTTACACTGCTATTCAGGTCCATGGTTACAGTAGTTGAGGAAATTACACAGCTGATAAATGGCTTATCTTCAAAGAATGTTGAGAATGTTGATGTGACAAGAACAATGGTTTTAGACTCCAAATTACTACTTTATAGTTCTAATTGATGGAAAAAATATCAGTGGTTCCAAAAGATTGTCATATATTAAAATCACATGGGGATTTTAAAAAAGTCTAATTCGCAGTCTTTATCTATGGGGAGTTCTTGGGTGGAACAAGACGTGTGTGTGTGTGTGTGTGTGTGTGTGTGTGTGTAAAAATAAAACAATTGGGTGATTGTGCTCCCTGTCAAGGTCTCAGAATGGCTGACTTTTCTGTGTGATATTTAGCAATTCACTTTAATGACTTAAAACATTTACTTTATTAGAAAACTGGAGATTTTAATATATGATTTAAATGTTGCATATATATATGATACATATGTGCATAGATATTGTTCTCAATAACTAAAAATAATATTCTTATATAATTCAAAAATATTAAATTGGAAGATTCCCTCTTGAGAAAATTATTTCTTCATTCACACACCTACACCCATTATTCTTGACCTCTTTATTGTCTCTGTTGAGCTATTCTTTAAGAAGAAATTACTTTTCCAATTTTGGGGACATGGTGGCCATGCTAACTTCATTGTCATTCAGGATATATGAAATGTTTAAATAAATCATTGAGCCTGGACATATTGTGGGAAATTACCATGTATTTGAAATTATCCTTTACTCATGCTAGATGCATGATATTGCATTTCACATCCGAAGGATCCAACTTGATGTACCATTTTATATATGTACATAATCTGAATGATATCTTTTCTCACATTTGATTCTCTTACCACTACCTTTCAGAGGTTTTATTTCCCTCTAATTTTTGTTTCTTTTGAAACATCAATTTAAAAATTATTTTAGAATTTCTCCATATATAGTTTTCTCCAATGTTCTATATTTTTCTTTCATCATATAAGTATGCATATCTTTATAGGTACATTCAGGTTACAAAATTATTTTATAGGCAGATTTTAATTTTGGACTGTTTAAAGCAGTTTTCTTTGTCAATAAAGGGGATCCTCATGCATTATATGTTTTAGTAATTATAAATTCACACAAAATCTTAGTTTTATCATTTATTTTTATTAAATTAGGAGTTTTCAAATTTACACTCATAAAAAACCTTTTATGAATCTTTTTACATTTGTAGCCTTATCAGTATTTTAATAATTTATCAAAATGTATTTAAATGGAAATACTGTAGCAAAAGTGATGAATATTTACATAATTTTTGGTAACAATTCTCAAGTAGCCTTCCAATTTGGTTTTATCTGAATTTATTACAATTATTTTAATTATAAAATGAATATATTTCCATATTAAGCATTCAAAGTTTCCAGTAGGTTACAGGGTGAAATTTAAAATTGTCCTTTCCTAACTTACTATTTCCCAATCCCACTCCCCAGAGGTAATTGCTAATTCCTTACATAATATTACAGATTTTTCAGATTATACATTTACATAATAATTGTTTTAATATAGCTTTTTATATACATGTGGTATCATTATTTCCCATGTTTCTACATATATACAGGTATGATATAGTTTTCTAAGGAAAACAAATTTGAATATAATTTTCTCTGCTTTATTAGTAAAGTGAAATCATGATATACATTTTTTAATACTGCTGATAGTATACTGTATCTTCATGTTTTTCTTCTTATATATTATCCATCTGATTTATATAGTATTTGCAAGTCAGTTGTTTTATATCTTTAAGTTTTGAACTTTTCCTGTTTCTTTCTTTTCATTTTTATAGAGGTCAGAGTATTACTTTTATTACTGCAGTCAACATATTTATTTTCCATTGCTTTTTAGTATTGATCTCAAATGATCTGGATTTTATTTTCATATGAGTTTTAGATACTGTTCCTTTTTTTCTGTGTAATCTGGACTCCATCAATGAATCAATAACACCATCAAGTGATTTATATCTTAGTAAGAACCTACTTATATCTGCTGTGGCTGAAGGGAAAGATATCTCCAACTTCTTTACAATTGAATTTGAGGGATTACAGATTTCAAGATATGATCTTATTTTCTCAAGAAATAGACACAAATGTATCATCTAGTACCAAATGAATTGTGAATACAAAAGTTGAGCATTTCCTAAAGAATGAATTGATTGTTCAGTGAAATTTCAAAATGAGAAAGAAGTGGAGTTATGTTTTTAAATGTATAAAACTGAAACTTCTAACTCTGATAAAACTTTGGTATTCAATAAGCTTATACTGGGTTTCTCTGTTGAGAATATTTAAAAAAATACTATCAAATTATCCATTTATTTTAATAAAACTACATGATCACGATAAAACTGCAAGATTTTTGAAGTCCAACTTCCATAATATTAGTTCAATGTGATAACATTATTTATATTATGGTAATTAATAGCTCAGAATGGCAGTTCCAATTATCTCTGAAAAGTTTAAAAAACAAAATGATTTAATTATAACAGGTTCAATACATTTGGTTCCTAAGGGAGGCTAAAGACCAAAAGTTGATGTCCTTGCCTGTGAAGAGAGGAGCAGTTTGGTGAGAAAAATGAGTAAAATATTGTAAGGTAAAAAAGCATGGATTGCTTCAGGTAAACATAGAGATGAAGAGAAAGATATCTTCTGTTTGGGAACTACACTCTTATTAAATCAAAAAGTTGTGCATGTTTGCTTTGTAATTTCACAGCTTTTACTATACACTTATTGTTTATTTATACTCATGTATAAATGATATATTAATAATAATAATAATAATAATAATAATAACAGCCTGGTTAGGGGGGAAATATACCAAATGTAAGATACTTTGGTTAATAGTAATATTTTGAGGATGCTCTTTAATCATTAGTTAAAAGTGTTTCATCACAATGCAAGGTATTGGTGGTAGCATGAGGTGAAGTATGAGAACTCTGTATGATGTTATGTATGATTGATAAATTCACAACTGCTATTATACACTTATTGTTTATGTACATTTATGTATGAGTGATACACTTCATTAAATATTTTTAGAAGTGATAGATATAAATTTGTGGACAGAAAATGGACAAAATCCAGGTCAGCCAAGTGTATTGTTTCAGTAAGCAAAGGTAAAATTTATGGACATGAAGATAGGAAATCAAAACTTTAGCAATGTATATGATTTGTCTAACAATACCACCTCAAAATTTTATCATTTAATCCAGTCACCGTTTCCTAATACTTTCATTATCCTACAACTTTGATTTGGGTGGGCATCCCAGTATGGAGGATATTCTTTTCTATTCTTTAAGATCTTTAATTTTCCTTTCTATGTGTTTGAATTTTAATCAGTCCAAATTAATTAATCTGTTCCCAGAATTTTAAATTTGTGCCAAGTATTCTCCTTTTGTTTCCTAGAGAATGAATATCTACCTCAATCCCCTATGCCTCTATATAATTATGAGCTTTATTAAATATGCTGAATCGAATAAGATGGTTCTTTATTATATATTTTTCTTGACCATTACCTTATAATCAATAAAGATTTCCCCTCTTTGTTGCTTTATTTGACCTGCACATTTTTCTTGTAAAGTGTGACCATTTGTCTTGTTCACCTATATACAAAATTTGGCAAAGTTAGTTTTGTTGAGTAAAGTTGCACTAACACTAAGACAAAATGGTACTACTTATATGCTCCCTCTGACTTCCACCCTACATGTCATATAAAGCATCAAATTCCAACCCTCCATGTGAATTGCCTCCTAGAAAATAGAATTCATGAAGCAGCTGAGAAGGATGCTTCACAATCTGTCCTGTTCCCAAAATCAAGTTTTATAAATTTTACTGTTGGACAATTAATAAAGTGGAAAACTAGGTACATCATGAATGATATTCAAGAGAGTAAGGGCAGAAACTAAATGAAGTCAGAGAAGGAAAGAGTGAAATGAGAGTAAACAGATGAAAGATGAAAAGAGTCTGTTTCCAAGGGTAATTTGACCAAACTTTCATCATAGATTTCAGTTTCTTTCCCCCTGTCCTCTAGCATTACCACTTTCTCCCAAAACAGAAAGGAGGTACAATTGTGAGACATGAGCATGGGTCACCATGTTTCTTTAAAACCCAAAACTAGAATGTAAATGTGTGGCCTCATTTCATAGCCTGTCCCTGAAATATTGCTACTAATTTTAAACTCTTCCAATGAGGCAACTCCCAAAAATAGAAACTGCCAGGCTGGCCTTAGGAGCATGGTATTGGTTATGCTCTCTTGTGAGCAGAAAGGCTTATGAGAAATAGTGTAGTTTTACTCTGAGGCCAGGGAAGTCTTGGGAATCATAGACAATTGTAACATTCCATTTCAGAAACACTCTCCAGGAGCATCAATTTTTTTGACTAGACAGACTGGTTATAGAGTCCATCAAATCAGTCTTCAGGAGGCTCCATGAAAAGTATATTTCAGATAGATTGCAAAACTTACCTCAAGAGCAAATATATGTCTTCCAATAAGTATATTTTTCATATCTTCAACTTTAATTTACTTAAAAGGAGAGTCATGGTCTGAATAAAACATGCAAACTATACTTCATGACAATTTAGTGTTATTTTCTATCACAGGAGCTTATGTGGTAAGAGGACTTTAAGGAGAAAGGGGATCCTGGTTGTTGCTCAACTTCACATGTTTCTTCCTCAGGAGCAATGAGTTAGACAAAACAACAGGGTGTGTGGTAGAGGAGGGGGTGTGTGAAAACAAGGGAAGATTTCAGAATATCAATACAGATTCTGAAAACTTCCTTAAGGAAATAATTACTCTTGTGCTCTGAGAAAGAAACACCTCTGAAACAAGCTCTGTTCCCACCTATTCTCTTTTGTAAAAGCATAACTTAATGTTTGAATTTTTTACTGTATTTGGATATTTAGAGCAATCACAAAAGCTTACAATGCTGAAGGAAAGCTTTTAAGTACAATACCCACAATGAAATATGCAATCCCAAATTATTCTCCAATGAGCAACTCAGGGTATCTGAATGTCAAAGCAATCCTTGAGGACAATTAGTAAAATTGCAACACACTGTCAAATGCAGGTGAATAAACCTTATTCCCTTCTCATCATTTGCTTAAGCAAGTCTCTAAGGGAGGCATGAAAGTTTTTAAGCCAGTTAAACATGCATATAGGTGAAATATATGTGGTAGACTTGAGTACTGGCTCCACCACTTACCTGTGTGTGAATTTAAATCAGTTCCTTAATTACTTTAACTTGAAATTTCTTTTTATGGAAAATATAACTAATAGTTTTATTTAACATTATTAATATTAAATTCTCCCAATTGTAATCCCATATATAGTTTTATATCAGTATAGAAAGGAGAGAAGTGAGAAAGGTAAAAGTTAAAAGAGTTATTGAATGCTAGTCTTTGGTATTTCTTTTAGTTTTTAAAGATTTTTCTGCGGGTATATGTTCTTTCACTGTTAGGGAATAAAGTTTGACTTTTGCCTGTAATGTTGTTGAAAGCCATTAAAGTTGGGAGAGATTAAATTACAAATTACTTTCCTACCTAGTATACAAAATTACTACTTAGAGCACATTTCCTGGTTTGGTATGCCACTGAATGCTTGGTACATGCAATGATGAAGTAGAAGTTCAGAGTGGGAGTGGAGAAGAGAGGTGGGAGATAGAAGTGGAGAGGGGATAATGACATGAATAGAAAGTACCATGCTTTGCAAATTTACTGAAATGCCTAGTGTCAACCAATAATCCTAAATGTCCCAGAGAAACTTCTTGGAGAAAATCATGGCCCATCACATGATGTTTTTCATTAAAAATGGACTCAAAGAATCTTGAGGAAGGTTTTTGGCAAGTCACACAAAGTTTCTGAGCCTCAGTTTCCCACCAATTAAATGGGAATAAGAAAGCTTAGCTTTAAAAAGTCTATATAAAGACTAAGAAAAGATAAAATATATTTATTAAAAGAGGTTACCTGGCTCAGATAATATTATGAAAAAATATTTACATGTTCTTATTCATCCTCCTGAAATATGTGGAATTGAGGCCAAGACAAGGAAATACTTAACAAAGCTCACCCAGTTAATTAGTAAAACAAGTTCACTTAGAATCCAAATCTCTTAATGACAAGTTTCAAGTGTTTTTCCTTAAAAAAACAAGAGTGCAGTAATAACTTAAGCTCATGTGCCCTGGGAAATAAGAAAGCCAATGACAGAGTTTCAACATCACTCTTTCCAGTTGAGAAATGTTAAACCAATTCCCAGTTCTGAGGCAATCAATGATCAATCTTCTCATTTAAGTTGGTGAAATTTGACAGAGAGTGGTTTTCTATGATTTCATTGAACTGCCCAAAGGCAAGAAGCTAGGTCAATGATCTCTTGAGGTTCATTCAAGCTCTGAGGTGAGTTGAACATGAGAGTTCATTAAATATCCATTGTACATTGAATGACTGATTAAGCTGGACTCCAGTTTCTGTCAAAGCACTGTCAGTGTTTTCTTGAATCTGTTAAGTGTGATCATTCAATCATGGGAACATTAAAATTTGAAATAGATGATAACTGAGGTGTGAACTATTTGGGGTTTTGATGTATCTTTTCCTCACATATAATCTTAGAATAAATTAGAGCCTACTTCAAACTCTGACCATTAAGACTGTATCTTACTAAGATGAAGTAGCCAATTATTGATATAAAAAATAACATCAGAATAAAAATCAGATTGCTGAGACCAACACTCTTTTTGCAGGAGATAGTAGAAGGAATGTTGTAAGGGGAGTGAAAAGAAGAATGGAAAGAGAGCAATGTTATTACTTATTTTTAATTTTTAGCATAGATGAGAAAATTAAATAGTATATAGAATTTTTTGAAACACCAAAGGCCTAGGATGTGAGTGTCAGTGAAGGCATTATACAACAATGGGTACAAACAGCATGTGAAGTGATCAAAGACATTGGGGACACAGCAGCTGGAAAGTAAGGAGAATTTGTATCACAAATTCAGAATTCAGGCTACCCCAATTAGAAGGCCTCAAAGCTTCCAGTTCATGATAGAAGGGTAGATAAAGGGCTTGCAAATGACAACATATTGGTCATAAGCCTGGCTGTGAAGACCATCATCTGTACCTCAGAAAAGAAGGGTTCAGCAAAGAGGGTCATGCAGCCCTGGAAGGAGATGGTTTGCCTCTCATAGACAAAGCCCACGAGTATGTTTGGAGTCATGACAGAGTAGAAACATGCATCCTGGAAGAACAGAAAAGTCAAAAAGAAGTACAGAGGGAGTCCAGAGGTGCCATGATGCTGGCAATGGTCACCACAATCAGCAATTTTTCTCAACATTTGCAATGTTAAGGCACACACACACAAACATACAACAGATACTATTTTCTGAACATTTGCATTCTACAAAAAACTCAGGAGGATGAACTCAGTTATGGAAGCTTTAATTTAACATAATTTCAGTGGAAACATTGAAAGCTATCAGAGTGATATTGTAGTAACTGCCCTTAGGAAAAAGAGATATTCATTCCAGAAGAGTTTATGGTATTATTATAATCATAAACAGATTGGAGCATCCGTATTCAAAATTATTTTAAGTATTTCTTTTGTCACTGAGAACAAAAAATTAGTTGAAGGTAACAATGGAGGGGCAGGAAGAGTTGAGATGGAGATAAATTATTATGAATTTTTAAATATCTTGATTTTCAGTGTGGGGGGGAGAAGGAGCCACATTTGGTTGGGTGACAAATAGTTTTTGTCTTAAGTGCCACTCTGTTCATTTAAGAGATGATTCTTGGAGAAATTTGGTGAGAAGAATTCTGAAGTCACATCTAAGGTTTGATGAAGGGAGTACTACAATTTATTAATGATGTCTGCTATTGGCATGGAGGTGGGAGCAGGGGTGAATTTCATGACCAATACTTTAACCACTGATCATGAAACATTATCTACAAGTAAAATAAGAAATAACACACAGTTAAGAGACACTTAGAAACCATGTATACTATTTAAAACATTTCTTTAAAGTTTGAACTCTATTGGGACTTTAAGATGAACTGATTTATCCCTGTGGCAGTCTGAGATCATATATGAATTCCAAAAATAGAAATATAAGTTTTGTAAAATAATCTAAACTTCTGGTGTGATGCCCTTTGATTGTATTAGATTCACCTGAGATGTCTTTGATTAAATTGCTTGTTAAGATTAGAGTTATGATTCAACTATATCAGTAAAACATGACTCAGTTTAAGTCACTCTTTGTGGCCTTATATAAATGGACACACACACAAGAAGACCAACCAGAAGAGAGATCTCTGTCATGTTTAATCCTAGAGCCCCTGGGAAAGATGAGGGTTTCTCATAGTTTGCAACTAAATAGAACAGAGTAGCTGAGCAACTAAGAAGGACCAGAAAGAAATGAACCCTATTCCAGAGACTGATATAGTATGCCCTGAGGGACCAGGCAGGGATCATCTGTCATCTTGCTTCAACACATGGCAGATGACTTTGATGAGAGTGTACCTATTATGTTACCTTGAGTTGGACTTTCCATGGCCTTGTGATTGTAAGCTTTTACCCTAAATAGCCACCCTTTATAAAGCCAACAGATTTCTGGTACTTTGCATCAGTACCCCTTTGGGAGACTAATAAAATTGCTTAAAATATGGAAAGATTTATGGAAAAATGCTTAGCTCTAAGCTTATACATAATAAGTATGTCCTAAGTGTTGTGTATATTTTATTTTCACCCATCATTTTTAAATGAGAACTAGAGCTTAGCAAACTAACAGTAACTCCCTCACAATGTTCTCATGATGACAAATAATACAAGAAAAGAAATTTTTCAGTGCCTATGCTTAAGAATCAGTCCATGTTAGAGCATATTATGCCCATTTCACTGGTAGGAAACTCATACTTTGAGAAGTTAAAGATATTAAATAATGATGGTGGATCTGTGATTTTAACACAGAACCTCTTTCTCCCACACCAAGTCCTTTCCACTAGTCCAAAAGGAAAGGGGTGGAAATTTTTATTTTCTATAGTCTCCTTCCACATCTAAAGGTTAAAGTCTTCTAATTCCCTTATTCATGTATGAACTTATGAACAAGGCCCCTAGGTGAAGGAGACAGGAAATGATTTAGAATCACAAGATAAAAACCCAAATTACTTACATATACAAATTGGCAACAACTACATGGGTAAGGAATAGGAATAAAATGATGAATATAAGTCATTATTGAAACATTACTGTTTCAATAATGTGACCCAAATTGATCAAGCACAGCTGCCCAAGGCATATGTTTCTAATTTATATGACTTTTTTGCAAAGTAGAGATGTTCATATATAGCTCACCTGTTTGTTTTATAAAATTATAATGAAGATCAAATTAGAAACTGTGAAAACATTCCTTATTATAAAGGGTCCTTATACATTATAACTATTGTTATCTCATTTTATTTATTTATTTTTATAGGAAAGTTTTTAAAATTGAACTATATAATTCATAGATGAAAATATATAAACAATAAAAGTTGTGAATTACAATAAGCATGCATAACAATCATACAGGGGTCCCATACATCACCCCTCCACCAACACCTTGCATTGCTGTAATACATTTGTTACAAGTTTTACAAGAGCATCATCAAAATATAACTAACTATAGTCCATATCTTACATTGGTATATTTTTCCCTCAGCCTACCCTATTTTTTAAAACAAATCCATTTTATTGATACATATTAATAAAGCATAAAATTTATCCAAAGTGTACAATCAATGGTATTTGGAATAATCAAAAAGTTGTGCATTCATCACTTCAATCATTATTAAAGCATTTTCAGTATTTCAATAGTAATAGTAATAAACAAAAAGTAGAGAAACAAGAAAATTCCTCTCCTCTCAATCTCTCTGATTCCCCTGCTGTACATAGTTGCTATTTCTGCCTTTTCTTACATGAGTATTTATTTGTTTATTAAGCAGTTTTATTAAGATATATTCGCATATCATATGATCTATCCAAAGTGTATAATCACTGGCTTTATTGTAAAATTGCAAATTAAATAGAACAATAAATTGAAAGAAATTACAGATTTTAAAAGAGAATGCAAGGCCAGGTTAGATTTAATATAATCAATTATAATAAATAGATAGTACAGCAACAAACATTTATAAATGTAAATAATAACTCTAATATAATAGAAATTATATTTTAAGTACCCCCAAAAAACTGTATTTTAGGTACTCCCCCAAATCTCTGTATTTTAGGTGTCCAATAAATATCTCTTCTGCAGTACTCTTCAATTAAAAGTTAGTGTTTATTTTGTATGAAGAAACTTATGGAATACTGATCACAGGAGAAATTTGCTAATTGCACTGAGTAATTATTTTTCATATACTATAATATTGTTATTTTATACTTATCTGGTCTAATCCAGCTCTTTTTTGGTTAATATTTGCATGGTTACATTTTTCCAACCTTTCACTTTTAACCTGGTTCTATCCTTATGTCTGAAGTAGGTCTTTTGTAGACAATATATAGATGGCTCATATTTTTTTTTATCCATTCCATCAGTCTCTGTCTTTTGATTGGGGAGTTCAATCCATTAACATTCAGTGTTAATATTGCAAAGGCATTACTGGCTTCATCCATTTTGCCCTTTGGTTCTCTGTTGTCATAACATTCTATTGTCTGTCTTCCTATCCTTTAGTTTCCTCTTCCTAATAATCTTCATTTCTAAACTCTTCTCTAAGTTTCTCACCCTTGCTTTTTCCTTTCAGGCTGCAGCACTCCCTTTAGTATGTCCTGCAAATCTGTTTTTTTTTTATAATGCATTCTGTCAATATTTGTCAGTGAAGACTTTGAACTCACCCTCATTTTTGAAGGACAGCTGCCATACTCACAGAAAGCTTTTCCATGAATCATCCACATAATTACTTCAAATTTTTACTCCATTTTCCATAGGTAGACCCCAATTGAAGGATGTTTGTGTCTTCACTTGAATCTTTAACAGAAGCATATTGCTTATATAGCATATACAATTATATGTTTTTTTAAATAGATGAATAAAAGAACTGAGATTTATTGTGAGAATTATCAGTAACCTGATTTTTATTAATTCCACTTAGTTACCAAAATAAGTTACAATATTTAATAAATCTAGCAAATATATGAATCTATGTTAATGGTTGTATGCTTGCATTAAATCAATCATTTTATTATATTCCCAGTGTTTTAGGCATTAATAAAATATATCTGAATCATGAACTCCATACACACCTACAAGCTGACACCCAAAAAATCAGAAAATAAAACAAACACAATCAAGTCATTGAGTTAGTCATCAATCATTTATTAAAAAGTAATACTAGGAAATATATTATCCAGTAGTGATCAGTTTAGCCAAAGATCAAAGCAGAAGAGATAAAGCTATGAAATGATTAAGAAGATGGGCACCATACTCATAAACAGCTGGGTTCAAATTCAGATGAGGGGGGATTGTGAGTACATGGCCAATGGGTTAGACATATAAATCTTAGCAATTACTAAAACAATAAAAATGCCAGAGACTGCCTTGGGGACATGCTTTGGGACACAGCATACAAGGACACTGCTTAACAATGCCCAGAAGAGTGAGACTCAGAGATATGAAGAAGCCAAAACAAGTAATGGTGAGTTATTAAACCCCTGGCTGCTGGGAAGGGCTCCCATTCACCACCCCCAAGTTATTAAGTGAGGGTAAAACTCCTGGAAAGTTGTATCTGAGAGTAGAGCAGACATCTACCTGCACAGGAAGTGTTATGAGACATCTAGGAGGGTACTGGACAAATTGGGAAGCCATGAATAATTGGAAGTTGCATACCTCAGTGACTGGAAGGGGCACACATACCCAGCCCTCAAGGCAGACAGACTAGGTGGAGACCCAGCCCACAGCTCCAAACAGGTATGTGAGGGTAGAATCCCTGTGAGGAAGAGGGGTCAGGGAGAGCAGAACGCAATATTTTTGAAGCAGTTTAGAAAACTGGGCTGCCACTGAATATCAGTAGGGGCCCAAACTCAACAGTGAGAGGGGAGGGGTATCATCCCAGGCTGGTGGTCACATCCAGCCACCTAGGTAAAGAGAGAAATTACATTAGAGAGGAGGCAGAGACAGGCAGCGATCAGCACCACTCCAGCTGACTGCAGGGGAGCTACCTTGCCCTAAGCAAAATGGGCTCATAGACTACTGAAAAGCTAATGGGCCCAAAAAGGCAGAATAGCTCAGTGGGAGAATCCCTGCCTATCACCTATAAGGTCTCTGATTTGATTCCTGGCTATTGCTTGAGAAGAGATTCACCAGGGGATCAGGTAGCCAGCTGAAATTTTATGACTGAGAACATATAGACATTTTCTTTGCATTACATTTAATTGGATCTCATTTATTTAAAAAGTTCATTTTCTTTTGTTTCCCTTATTTTACTCACCAAAACCCAGTTCAAAACCTGCAGAGGGCAGGATGCAAGGTGAGTGATTGAGGAGCACCAGCAACCCAAGAAGATCCTTAGGGATCTAAGAAATAAGTTTGTTTTTCTGTGCTTATTATAAGTTTTTCCCTCTATCTCCGTTAAAAAAAAAAGTTGCTGCTGTCTTGTTTCATGTTTGTTTTGTATTCCCTCCCTTTCTTTCTATGCTTGTTTACTTTTGCTTTTTCTTTCTTTTATTCTTTTGGTTACTGATCTATTCTACCTGTGCTACTTCTTTTCACTCCTTCATCTTTACATCTCTTGTTTTCCATATTTCTTCTTTCATTCCACCTCCTTTATTTGGTCTCCATTTTTTCTTGTTTGTCTTTATCCCTCTCACCCTTTTTCTCTGTAATACCTTCTTTTTACTTTTTACTTTCTCTATTCTCTGTTTTCATTTCCTCTCTTCTCACTATTCCATCATTTTAATACATTCTGTATATTTATTTCTCTACTCTGTTTCTTGCTTCATTGTTTCAATTCCACTTTCCTAATCTAATTCCTCCATGCTTCTTACTTGTGTGAATTTTTCAATTTCCTATGTCATGTGCATTTGCTCTCCTGCCATTTACTAATACCATTACTATTATTCTTTTGTCTTCCTATCCCTTTCCTTTGAAGGATATGTGGATTCTCCAATTTCATTTTTCTTTTTCAATTTTTTTTCTTTCAAAGGAACATAGACAAATCTCTCTCACACACACACAAAAAAAACAGCTGAGTATGGGCAACATCCTGCCTGATGGAGCTGTTTTGGAAACCTACAGAGTAGAATGCCCCAGGGCATTGACCTGGAGGGTGCCAGATGAAGAGATAAATTCCTCAAGGTGCTGCTGGCCTGATTCTTGGTTACTGTGTTTCCTCTTCCTTGATTTCCCCTTTTCTGTATATACTGATTTTGTATACAAAGGCTATCTCTTTTCCTTCTTTCATCAGTCTATCTTCTGCTTTCTGTTGCTGTGCTTACATTCCACCTCTCTTTGTTCAGACCCCAAATTTTCTGTTTTTTATTTCTACCTCATCTATCCTGATCTCTTTTTTTCTTAACTTTTTTCTTATTTTCCTTTCTTTTATCTTTCCCTCAATCCTCAACATACTTGCTTTTAATTCAGTCTATATATTTTTTCTATTGGGTCCCCACTTCATTGTTGCTACCCCACTTTTCTATTACTATTACTCTACACTGCTTAAATGAGTTAAATATTAATTTCCCAAGGTCTTAAATGATTCCTCTTCTAACAATTACTGTTATTATTATTATCCTTTTACTTACCTTACCACTTTCACTTTCCCTGGCTCTAATCTTTTTCCTCCAACATATACAACAGCAATGAAATAGACTAAGAAGACCAAAGTGTCAAAGAGCCAATGTACACAAGAAAAAACAGCAATTAAATAAAACCATAGAGTAAAGAGAGAAGCTAATCAAATGAATAAATCCATGAAGATAACACGATGACCACAGGGCAACAAAAACTTGCAAAACATACTAAGAAACAGGAAGACATGGCTTAAATGAACAAACAAAAAACCAGGAAGAGGTGCAGAACATTGAACAACTAATGAAAGCTGTCCAAACAAATATCATGGACCAACTTAATGAAGTGAAGGAAGAAATTAAGTGTATTAAGAAGACACTGGGAGAACATACTGAAGAAATTGTAAACATACATAAAAAGATAAGTGATCAATGGCACAATCCAAGAAATCAAGAAAACACTGGAAGCACAGAAGAGCAGATTTGAACAGGCACAGGAAAGAATTAGTGATTTCAAAGACAGTACATCTGAAATCAAACAGATAGTAGGACAGATCTATAATAAGATAGCAAAAAGCCATCAGGGACTTAGGGATTTGAATGACTACACAAACCATACAAACTTATGCATTATAGGCACCACAGAGAGAGATGAGAAAGGAAAAGGGACAGAAGGAGTGTTGGAGGAAATAATGGCTGAAAACTTCCAAACCCTATTGAGTGAGTTGTATGTACAAATCCAGGAAGCACAGGGCACCCAAAAAATTGTAAATTCCAACAGACCTATGCCACGGAATAAACTCATCAAATTATCCAATGCTTAAGACAAAGAGAAAATCCTGAAAGCAGCAAGAAAAAAAAGAACCATCACATACAAGGGAAGCTTAATAAGATAAAGTGCCTATTTCTCATCTGAAACCATGGAGGCAAGAAGGCTGTGGTATGCTGTAATTAATGTACAAAAATAAAAAAATTCTATCCAAGAATTCTCTACCAAGCAAAGCTAGCATTCAAAAATATGGAGAGTTCAAAATATTCACTGAAAAAAAAGAAATAGTGAGCATGCCAACAATAAACTGGCCCTTAAAGAAATGCTGAAGGGTGTTCAGCAGGTTGAAAGGAATAAACAAGAGAAAGGGAGCTGGAAGAGAGTGTAAGAACAACTAAAACAACAAAAAGAGAAATAAAAACAACATGTGACATACATAAACCCAAAGAAAATATGACTCATGTAAGAAATTCATTGGGAGAAATAACACAGAATATTAATGGACTAAACTCACCTGTCAAGAGACACAATTTGGCAGAATGGATGAGGAAATATGACACATCTATATGTTGTCTACAAAGAACCCACCTTAGACACATAGATTCAAGGAGGCTGAAAGTGAATGGCTGGAAAACAATCTTACAAGGAAACAATAACCAAAAAAGGGAAGGAGTAGCTATAATAATATCAGAAAAAAATAGACATTAAATGCAAAACTATTATAAGACACAAAGATGGACTCTATATTAGTGTAAGGGGTAATCTTCCAAAAAGAAAGAACAATCATAAATATTTATGCATGTAACAAGGGTGCCTCAAAATACATGAGACAAACACTAGAAAAACTAAGTGGAGAAATAGATGCCTCTACAATTAGAGTGGGGGAATTTAATAAATCATTATCAGCATTAGACAGAACATCTTGACAAAGGAATCCATAAAGAAATGAAGAATTTGGTTAACAATTTTGAGGATCTGGACCTAATAGACATATATAGATCACTACACCCAAATACAGCAGGATACACATTCTTCTTGAGTACACATGGATCACTGTCCAAGGTAGACAACATGTTAGGCCACAGAAAAAAATCTCAATGAATTCAGAAAGATTAAGATTATACACAGTAATTTCTCAGACAATGGAATGAATTTGAAATAAATAAGGGCTAAAGAACCAGATTAGACACAAAGATATGGTATTTAACAACACACCCCTAGACAAACAGTGGAACAATGAGGAAATCTCAAAAGAAATCAGTAACTATGTTGAAATGAATGAAAATAACAGCACAACATATCAAAACATATGGGATGCAGCCAAAGATGCACTGAGAGGGAAATTCATAGCCTTAAATGCATATATCAAAAAAGAAGAAAGATCTAGAATTGAAGCCCTAATTCTACACCTGGAGGAACTGGAAAAAACACAACAAACTAACCCCAAAGGAAGAAGAAAGAACAATATATCAAAGATTAGAGCAGAATTAAATGAAATAGAAAATAAGAAAGCACAAGAAAAAATAAACAAAGCCAAAAATGGGTTCTTCAAGAAGATCAATAAAATTAAGAACTTCTTAACTAGACTAACAGAGAAAAAGGAGAGCAGATGCAAATACACAAAATAAGAAATAAGAAAGGGTATTTCACCACTGTCCACATGTTAATAAAGAGTATCATAAGAGGATACTTTGAAAATGTGTATGATGACAAGACTAATAATTTAGAGTAAATGGACAAATTCCAAGAAATTCACAAGCAACCTACATTTATGAAAGAAGAATTTGATGAAATCAACAGTCCAATTTCAAGTTAAGAGATATACTCAGTCTTCAAAAACCACCCAACATGAAGAGACAGGTGAATTCTACCAAACATTCTGGAAAGAACTAACATGAATCCTGTTAAACTCTGCCAAAAAATAGAAGCAGAAGGAACATCGCTTACCTCATTCTATGATGACAATATTACCCTAATAGCAAAACCAAACAAAGAAGCCACAAGAAAGGAAAATTACAGATGAATCTCTCTAATGAACCTAGATGTTAATATCCTCAAGGAAATACTTGCTAATTGCATTCAACAACATATCAAATGAATTATAAACCATGACCAAATGGGTTGCATCCTGGGTATGCAAGGATGGTTCAACATAAGAAAATCAATCAATGTAATAAACCACATAAACAGATTTAAAGAAAAAATCACATGATCATTTCTATAGATGCAGAAATAGCATTTGACAAAATACAGCACACTTTCCTGAGAAAAAACACTGCAAAAGATAGGAATAGAAGGAAACTTTCTGAACATGATAAAGTGTATATATGAACAACCCAGAGCTGATATCATCTTCAAGGCTGAAATCCTAAAAGCTTTCCTTTAAGATTGAGAGCAGGACAAAGATGCCCACTATCACTGTTTCTATTTAACATTGTCTCAGAAATACTTGCTCAATTACTGAGCCAAGAAAAAAAATATAAAATGCATCCAAATTGGAAAAGCAGAAGTCAAAATTTCACTATTTGCAGATGATATGATCCTGTACATAGAAAGCCCTGAGAAACCTAAAACAAAATTTCTAGAACTTATAAATGAGTTCAGTAATGCCACAGGCTATAAAATCAATGCTGAAAAATCAGTAGTAGTTCTGTACACCAATAATGTGGAATCTAAGGAGGAAATTAAGAAAAAAATACAATTTACAATAGTAATTAAAATAGTCAAATACCTACGAATAAATTTAACTAAAGATGTAAAGGACTTACATACAGAAAACTACACAACACTGTTAAAGGAAATCAAAGAAGACTTACATAAATGGGAGAATATTCCCTGTTTATGGATAGGAAGACTAAACATCATCAAGATGTCTACCCTACGCAAACTAATGTAAAGATTTAACACAATCCCAATAAAAATCTACAAAGCACTTTTTAATGAATTGGGAAAACTACACATTTTATTTGGAAGGGTAATTGTCCCCAAATTGCCAAGGACATATTGAAAAAGAAAAACAAAATTGGAGGAAACACTCATCCTGACTTTAAAACATACTACAAACTGCATGGTATTGCACAAGGATAGACATACTGACCAAAGAATGGCATTGAGAGTTCTGATATAGATCCTTGCATATACAGTCATGTGATATTTGCCAGTGCCACCAAGCCTACTCAGTTGGGAGGGAATGGCCTCTTCAAGAAATGGTGCTTGGAGAACTTGATATCCATATCCAAAAGAATGAGAGAAGAACACCATCTCACACCATATGCAAAATACAACCCAAGATGGATATAGGATCTTAATATAAGAACCAAAACCATAAAGACCTTGAAAGATAATGTAGGAAAGCAACTAGAGGACCTTATAATAGGAAATGATTTCATGCACTTCACACCCAAAAAATGAGCAGTGAAAGAAAAAATAGATAAAGGGGATCTCCTCAAAACTAAAAACGTTTGCACCTCAGATGATGTTATCAAGGAAATAAAAACACAGCCTACCCAATGGGAGGGAATATTTGGAAAACATATATTTGATAGTAGCCTAATATTCTGCATATATAAAGAAATCCTACATCTCAAAAATAAAAAGACAAACAACCCATTTAAAAAATGGGTAAGTGACCTGAAAAAACACTTCTCTGAAGAAGAAGTACAAATGCCTAAAAAGCACCTGAAAAGATGTTCAACATCTCTAGGTATTAGGGAAATAAAAATCAAAACCACAATGAGATACAATCTTACACCCATCAGAATGCAAGCTATTGAAAAGGATGTGGAAGTGTGGGAACTATAAGCCTTGAAAAGGATGTGGAAGGATGGGAACCCTCATCCACTGCTGGTAGGAATGTAGAATGTTCCAACCACTGTGGAAGACTGTTTAGTGGTTCCTCAAAAAACTATCTACAGAACACACATATGATCCAGCAATTTCACTTCTGGGTATATACCCAGTAGAAGTGAAAGGAAAGACTTGAATGGATATACACACACCAATGTTCATAGCAACATTATTCACTATTGCCAAAATATGGAATCAACCCAGGTTCCCATCAACAGATGAGTGGATAAACAAAATGTAGTGCATACATACCATGGAATATTACTCAGATGTAAAAGGAATAAAGTGCTAACTGATGGGATAACATCGATTGATCTTGAGGAACTTATGTTGAGTGAAGCAGCCAAGCATGGAAGGATGAACAGTACATGATCTCACTGATATGAATTAAGTAAATTGAGAAGACTCAGAGTACTATTGTGTGGAAAATAAGTTTAAAAGAAATAGAAAGAGAGGAGAACGTTGTGAGGCATCACCCAAAGGGACATAATCTATGATAAGATGAGAGAGTGTAGTTGCATATTAAAGGGATAGGACAGGATGGTAGTTATATTATTGGGTTGGGTGG
>PVKH010004274.1:0-23631 GCA_004027955.1 Chaetophractus vellerosus
CGGAATTGGGAGAAGGCAAAATCGCTGCTGAGCATAGCTTGCATCCCCTCCTGGCCACTGATGCCAACCCCAACGTGTGCAGCTGCAATGAAATCCCCAAGATTTCTCAGCCTGTTTGCTAAGGCTTTCAGCCTAGGAAGTGTAGAGGGAAGGTTGAGATCACATACAAACAAATCCTTTATTTTACAGCTGGAAAAAACTGTTAGGCCAGTTCAAAATGGCACTTACTTAATGGAGTCTTTTCTCCTTAGTGGATTGCCCCTCCCTGACAAGTCAGAAAACAGCTCTTTCATCTGCACTTTGTTTTGGACACTGTCAATCAAGAATGCCTGGAAGGGCTAGGACTAGAAGTCTGTCCTAGATTGTCTTTGCCTTTACTCTACTCATCTGGCCTCTTTCTTACTGTCCAGATGCTGAGATAAAAACTTCTTGTTATCTCTGGAAGCTACTTAAATCAATTTAAGATGCAGAATGGAGGTTGGTCTAACACAACATTTAATTACCCAAGTTTAAATAAGGGGCTGAAATCCAACTATTGGGAGAGTATGTCATATACATAGCTAGTGAGCAATATGTTCTTCAGGGACCCAAGGTGAGTCTTTCTGGGTAAAGCAAGGATTACACTTGATGGGAGAGAAGGTTGAAGTTCCTAAACATTTTAATTTGTTGTAGTGTAGGCCAAATTCACTGATCTTGTATATACTTATTGCATTGCTCAATGGGATAAATGAAACCTCTAGGCACTTAAAAACCAGAGAAGTTCTAGAAACTTGGAAAGAGAGCAAGAACCCTTCTCAGCATTGAAGCCAAGAATGGAATATCTGCTAGTGTTTCCTGTGTGTGGGGAGAGATTGGACTAGAGGACCTCTAGAGTTTGTCCACATTGCACAGAACCATGAGTTCTTGGAGGTAAACATCATTCAACTTAAATTAAAAGCACAAATTTCAGCCATTTGCCTCTATTGGTCCAAAGCTATCAGTAAGTCCCTTGTTCTCCTCCAGCCAGGGGAACCAGGGCAAGCCCTTGGGAACTTTGCCTCAGGGAGGAAAATACCCCTGCATTGAACTTGACAACAAATTCCCTGGTTAAGCAGCCTTGTGTTCTGCCAAATGTCACTCAGGCCCACAGCCTTCAATAAGGTAACAGACTATAACTCATGCCCAGGGGTCCTTCTGTGGGCTTCAATGCCATTTCAGAAAGATGGCAGGGTAACTGCATAGCCTGTTCTGTGAATGTATGCATGTGTTCTTGTGGGAGAAATGTGTATCTGTGTGTGAATGAGTGTAAGCGCAAGAATCTGAATGTGCGTGCATGCCTGTGGATACGGGCTAATGTATGCAAGTGTAAATAAGTGCGAGTGCAGGTGTAGAGGAGCATGAATGTAGCTGCAAAGCAGTATAAGTGAATAATGCGTTTGATATGCAGGAGTGTGAGCCAGCAACACAGTGCCACCCAAATCAATTTTGCCCATCGAGGAAGGCTGGGGGCTACTGTCCCCATCCCCTCACATGCCTTTGATCATGCTGACGTCATTGGCCCCATCCCCGATGGCCAGTGTCACCACCTTCTTGTACCTCTTCACCAGCTCTACCACCTGGGCCTTCTGAAGGGGTGTCATCCGGCAGCAGATCACCGCCTTGCACATGCATGCCGTTCGTAGCAGTTCCAATTCCATGTTCCCTTCTAGAGCATAGGCCTGCAAACCAGGACACACCTACTCTTCAGCTTACCCAAAAAGGCTCTTGGGGCAGAACCTTCCCAGGACCTATCCCTTCTCTCACAGGTTAGGCATAGCTGCTCCCAAGGCCCTCCATTCCTTTAAGGCTACCCCTAAGTTGGTTCTAGGTATCCTCACATATGACTCAGCCTCTAAAGGGAAACTGATCTAAAGGGCTGCCTCTCTGGGGCAAATCAGTTGACTGTGCTATGTGGCCAAGTGACTTCTTGGAGAACCTGGTTCTGCTTGCTTCTCCCTTTCCCCTAAGTGACCTGTCAAAAATAGTGGTGAAGAATCTGGTTAAGGAAGGAATATGTCCTTGACTTCTCTTTCCTCATTTACATCTGCCTAGAGAAGCCTGGGGGAAGGTATTTGTGGGGTAAGGGCACCTGAAGGGAAGGGAAACAGAGTGGCTCATGGAATAGGGAAGGGTCTTGTAATTTCCCTGAAGTGGGTTGAACCTAGGAAGAAAGTTCCTTGCAATAATAGAACAGAGTTGTAGCTCTGTGTTGCCCACCAGACTGTAGCCATTGATGACCAAGCCATAGCTGCCATTGGGCACCTCCTCAGGTATTCTGATGGGTGTTTTGGGTTTCGTGGCAAGGTGAATGTTTACTGGGTCCGTTTCCAGTAGAGACTCGGGTTTCATCTTGTCCCTTGCAGACCTAAAAGCCAAGAGTAGTTCTTTAGAGTCTGACCTGAAGCCCCAGAGTTTAAGAAAGACAATGTGTCTCAGAGTTATAGTAGACAAGGTGGGTATAGGGCCTCTGGAAAGCACCAGCCAGGACCTCAGGCTTGAGTGCCACTGAGACCTGCCACTTCCTTAAGTCCCTGACCATCACATGCCACACTTCTCCATCCCTCACACTCCAACTTCTTTAGACTTAGTGTATCTACAAAGTTCTACAAAGTTCCCTCAAATATTTTAAGTTTCTTGTTTTCCTCTGCTCCATTTCTTCTCTGTTGCTTCT
This sequence comes from Chaetophractus vellerosus, assembly GCA_004027955.1. NCBI lineage: Eukaryota > Metazoa > Chordata > Mammalia > Cingulata > Chlamyphoridae > Chaetophractus > Chaetophractus vellerosus. The sequence continues at coordinate 2,690 of PVKH010004274.1, forward strand.
GGTGGTGGGGGGTCCCACTGGGAGAAGAGATGGGTAGGAAACCTTGGGTCCAGGGATTGGCTGTGATAGCTCTCCCATCTGTACCTGAGTTCTTGCCAAATAGTCTCATTGTCCTTGCCCTCCACGGTGAACACCCCATCCATTTCATCTTCAAGCATGTTACAGGAGTAGGCAATGTTCACAGCAGTCTCTGAAGGGAAAGGGGAACACAAGTCTCATTTTGGCTGGTGTTTGTAGGCTGGGACAGGGACTTCCCAGTGTACAGGCACATAAGCTCTAACAGTGGGCTTCAGAGGTCATTTGTCCACGGTTGCCATGGATGCAGCCAAGGTATGTTTTTTCCAGTCAGTGGAGACATTATTCAGACATTCTTAGGTACATTCTACTGGTACAGACCTGCGAGTTATTTTTCAATCATTAGGATCACTCTGGCTTAGCTTTCTCTGCAAAGCCTACCCCTATTCTTAAAGCAATTCCAGTCTGTATCCACTTTTTCAGGCAATCAGGATGTATTTCCTTGAACAGCACTGGGCTCATTTCTATGCTAGATTTTATGGGAGACTGAGAGAAGTTTAAGCTGTATTCCTTCCTTTATATCAAGTAATCTAGAATTTGAAATAAATTCATACTAAGGAAAAAAATTAAGTCCTGAATTCTGGCAGCAAGTGGTATCAGAATTCAGATGAGATATTGCAATTGTCACATAAACTTTCTTGGAGGAAGTCCTTGAAGGATGATTAGGACTTGTGTAGGGGTAAGGGGAAAGCATTTCAAATGGGAAAACAACACAAACAGAGACCCTAGAATAGGAATGGGTTTGTTTAGGATGGATATAAAGATGTGTAGGTAGCCACAGATTATCAAGACCTTGAAGGCCAGACAGAGGGGCCTGACCTTTACAAAGTGGAGTCACCAAAGGCATATTTTAGGAAGCTTTAGGATATAGCATATTTTAGTAAACTTAAGCTGATGGTATTTTGTAGGCTGTGGTTAAATTAATAAGGGCAAAAGACAGATCAATTCAGAAGTTTTTGCAGAAGTACAGTCAAAGGCTGATCTGGGGTAATGGTACAGTCAAGAGTATTTTCAGAATTGGTTGGATGTGGTGAGAGAATGAATCTTTGGTACAAAAGTGAGACTATAGACAAAGACAGCTCTAAAGGTTTTAGCTTGTTAGTGTCTGGAAAAGAAGGAGCATATCTGATTGATTTATCTCTGTGTCCCTAATGCCTAACAAAGCATCTAGCATAATGTGCTAAGCAATTTGCACACAAGACTGGGAATGAAAATGTCCTGTCAGCCCGAGTTACAAAGTATTTGTCAAGAAAAGGCTAAGGTAGACAGGGAAGAAGATCAATCAGGCTAGGAGCACCCCTTTACCTTGCTTATCTCCAGTTAAAATCCACACTTTAATTTTGGCTTTGCTCAGGCTGATGATTGTCTCAGGTACTCCCTCCTGCAGCTTGTCTTCTATGGCTGTGGCCCCTAACAGCTTCAAACAGATATCAGGTGAGTGAGGAAATGGAAGAGAGTCACAGCATTTAGTGCTACCCAGCAACTGAACTGACATGTCAGCTGGCTCTGTCCTAGCATGAGGACCACATTCTGTCTCTCAACACACACAGCTTTCCAACCATACCCTGAAATCAAATTTGGAAACAGAATATTAGGGACTGGAGAAGGGAAGGGATTGCCCAAGTCATACATGAAGCTATGTACCACTTCTAAACCCTAAGTCTCCGTTTCTCAACACACCTTCATGTCAATGCCCCCTCACTTCATAGCACACTTCCTGACTTTGGTCTCCAAAAGTGGTACGTCCCAGACAAGGGATTCCTACATTCCACTCCGATTTTTCCTTCAACCCTAAAAGAGCTTGGGCGTACTTCATTCATTTACACCCAATAGGTTGCTCTAAGGTTTTCAAAGCCTTTTCCCACACTAGATTAAAAGTTCCTAGGTCCAACACCATGCCTTCTTTCTATAGTACTCCAATAGCGCCAATCACAGGGGTGGGCAGTACCAGTGAGAGACTGAGTAACAGACAGATGTACAAACTACTGCCTAATTTTGGTTAGGCTTCTAGAAAGACAGTCTAGAAATACTAACCACAGAGCTGACTATGGAAGGAGATTTGTGACCTTTGGGATCTCCAGATTTCCCCATTTGGTATCAGTAATTTCTCTTTTATAGAAGAACTAGCCTGGATCAGTCTGGTAAAAAAACTTTGGGGTCATCCTTAACTTCTCTTTCTCTCAGGCTTTTTAATCCAATTCAACAGCAAATTCTGTTGGCTCTACCTTAAAAAATAATACAGAAAATTACCATGCCACACCACTTCCACTACTCTCATCTGATCCAAGCCATTACCATCTTTCACCTGTGTGATTGCAGTAACTTGATAATTGGTCTCCCTGGGTCTGTCCTTGCTCCCCTAAAGTATAATCTCAATACAGGAGCCAGAATGATCATTTTAAAGGTTATCACAGCACTTGTCTGGCTGAACTCTTCAATGATTTCCCATCTCACTATAAATCCTTAGAGTGGTCTATGAGGATCCCCTATTTACTTTTCTGTCTCCTTTCCTATTATTCTTTCCCTCTCACATACACTGTTCCAGCCACACTGGTTGCCTTGCTGTTCAACCAACAAGTTAGGCATGCTCCTATCCGAGGGCCTTTGTTCTTGCCATTCCTTCTGTCTGCAAAGCTAATCAACCCCCTTCCCCCACCCCCTGACATCTTCTTGGCTTGCCACTTCTTCTGGTTTCTTCTCAAATGTATCCTTCTCAGTGAGAACTAACCATCCTATTTAAAACAGCAAGTATGCCTCTGCCTTCTCCAAAACACACACACATTGACACTCCCTATCTCTCTTCCTGGCTTGATTTTTCACCATAATGCTTTTACCATCTGACTTACTATGTAGGTTATTTGTTTATTTGTTTATTGTCTGCCCCCTACCCCCCATCACTAGAATATAGGATCCATTAGGGCAGGGATTTTTGTCCATTTTGTCTGTTACATGCCCAGGGCTTAAAACAATGCCCAGCACTTAAATATGTTGAATGCATAAGTGAATATTTTTGTCTTGATTACTCTATTAATTAGTTCTGGATTATCTAATCTGTGCATTATTCAGATTCCGATTTCTCCAAGATTACTTAGCTTCTGATGAGCAGCTCTGGAATAAGAAACACTGCCAGAAAGATAAAAATTATAACCAGTACATTATTTAAAAAATTATCTATGGATTTTAAAGATCCAGGATATCATGAATCATCTTGGATTTCAGCATCCAGCCTCCCCAGACAAAACTTTGGTGCTTTCCAGCCTGCCTCTCCTTCCTCTCAGAGAGAGCCTACACTTACCTATCTGTTAGAAGTCACTTCAGAGTCAGCTGGCTGCCACCTCCCACCATATCTGCCCTCAGCCTATCCCGGCATCTTCACACTAACCGTCAAGTCTTTTTCGACCTCCTCATAGACATTTAATAATTTATCATCCCGATTCTCCAAAGATAGGTAGGCATCAGAGTGCCTCTTGCTCCAGGACCGGAAGAATGAATCGTCTAACTCTCGGTAGGCTACCATGAGGGTGCGAAGGCCTTCACTGGCAAAATCCTAGAAGACATGCATGGGAATTGAATGGGACTGGGCTGAGTTAAGGGTAAGTTAGGAGAATGGCAGACAAACCCGAGTCCCTGTCTGTCTATAAAATAAGGCTTAATGGCTAGTATCATTGGGCTAGTACCTAGCCTAAGCAGAAAGCAACTGTTGAGTTTTTTCAGCAAAATGTCTCAAAGATGGGGTGAGCAAAGCTGGGAGGTAAAGTTGGAGAGTACTACTTCTGAGAGACAGAAGGTTCTAACTTCTAGTTGTAGTTAGGTAATTTTCTGTCTGACTCCGAGAAAAATCAAGTCTTTTAAGTTTCTTTCCTATAAAATTCTGATAGTAATCCATCCTGTACAGAGAGGATATTGATGAGTATGGTATAGGCATGAAGGGAATAATAAAATAAAAAGGAGTTGCTATAAAAAATAATCAAATGTGCTATACTAGTCAGCCAAACGGGTGCTGATGCCAAATACCAGAAATCTGTTGGCTTTTATAAAAGAAGCTTATAGTTACCAGGCCATAAAGCAGAAGTTACTTCCCCACCAGAGTCTGTTGCCACGTGTTGACGCAAGATGGCAGCAAAATCTGTGAGGGTTTAGTCTTCCTCTTCCTCGTAAGGCTCCATGGTCCCAGCTTCTTCCAATATCAGCTGTAGGCTAGGATAAGTCTCGTCACTCTCCTGGGGCTCGTTCCTCCCTGGGTTCAGCTGCTCTGGTCTCTCCACGAGGTCAGCTGTAGACTATCAGGCTCTCTCTCTTCCTGGGGCCTCTGCCAAGTCTATGGAGCCATCTCTAATCCTCTGTGTTCTTCTCCTGTGTATTTTCTACCTGGGGCTCCAGCTCAAAACTCCAGCTAACTCCTCTGCTCTGCCATGTAGTTTTTGGGGACTGAACGTCATACTGATGAGGTCCAGTCAAATCCTTAATCAAAATTTAATCAAGTAAGAGTGAAACCTCTGAATCCAATACAATATAATATATGCAGAGGAAAACACCAGTTTATAAACATAATCCAATATCTATTTTTGGAATTCATAAACAATATCAAACTGCTACAGGTGCTATTATTATTATTTTTTTTTACAAGAATACATTTTTATTTTCCTCTTCCCTTTCCTTCAAGTATTCAATGAGCATCTTACCCAGGACAAACATGTGTGTGTTTATAGCTGGTTGTCTCAGTTGATTAGCCATAGCTGGTAGTGCTAATGAGGCCACAGCTCAAATGTTCTCTAGGTAAGTTGTCATCTTTTTGCTCCTTGGCCACTGATATATCCTAATCAACCATAGCTAGCCTTCTTGTGGAAGTATGTTGTCGGTCATGAGGAGGACTGGGTTAGTATGGATGGTTTAAGCAGAGCTTATATCCAATCGATGATGGGTTAGAAACAGATTTTGTGTGTTGAGAACTGCACATGAACACAATACTACATGATCATTACTATAGAGAGCTGCAAAATAATTCACATTGGCATTATAAGGGCAAAAAGAAACAGAATTTAGCATCTTGATATTTTGCTCTTAGTTCTCTGTGTAACTCCTGAGTGTTTGATGTTAGCTGTCAGGTAAAATTAACATAAGGTAATATATGTGTGGACTGCCATCTCTTTAAACTCTTGTACTGTTGACAGCCTAAGCTATGAAAAAGAAGCCTGAAAGAAGATCTCAGGAGACTTCTTAAGAAGGACCTGATAGAGGCGGAAACTGGTTTTGCATAGTATAATGATAAGAGAACTTGACAAGTTTAACAATACACTGACAGATTTGTTCATTAATCCAACAAATAATTTTATAGCATGTGTTAATATAATCTCGTGTTTCTCTTTCTTCCTCTCTTTAGAGCAGGGTAGGCAAACTAGAGCCTGCAGGCCATATTCTGCCTGTATGGCCTGTTTGCTGATCCCTGTCTTGGAGGACTTGGAGCTGTGCTTCTGCATGTGAAGGTCACCACCCTATAGGCATCAATACAAGCTGTATTTTAAAAAATTGATTGTGATATGATTTTGAACTTAGTATTTATAATGGTTTGACAGTTTTATCTAATTATGAATTCCAAAAATATAAATGGAATCATGCTTATAAACTGATCTGTTCATCTGGGCATGGTTGGGTTATGATTAGGGCGTTGACTGGGCCGCATCAGTAGGGTGTTGAACCCCTCGGTGGGTGTGGTCTTAAGTATACAAGGCAAGGCCAAAGGCAGATTTGAGAAGCAGATTTTTGAGAAGCAGTTCTGATGTTGGAGAGGGCCGTTCACCTGATAGTCTACAGCTGACCTTGTGGAAGAAGCCCAGAGAGAAATGCAGCCCCGGCAGGAGAGGAACCCAAAGGCCTGAGCCCTAGCAGACGTTGGCAGCTGTCTTGCTCCAACATGTGGACTTTGGTGAGGGAAGAAACTTATGCTTTGTGGCCTGGTAACTGTAAGCTTCTACCCCAAATAAATATCCTTTATAAAGACCAACCAATTATTGGTATATTTTGCAAAGGCACCTCTTTGACTAATACAGTATTGTTACTGAAATGAGTTTTTTTTTGAATATTGTAATGTCTTTTTAGAATTCAGAGGGTGGAGTGTAGCAGTTTGATATTATTGATGAATTCCAAAAAGAAATATTGGATTATGTTTGTAAACTGGTCTTTTCCTCTGGATGTATGAGAGTGTGTTGGATTCAGAGGTTTTACTTTGACTTGATTAAATAATGATTAAGGCTTTGATTGGGCCACATCAGTAGGACTTTGAGTCTTTGCCCCTTGGTGGGCAGGGACTCAGAGAAAATGCACTGCAGAGAAGGAAGTTTGGAGTTTTAATGCTGGAGCCTAGGGAAGTAAGCACATAGAGGAGCTTGGTCGTGAGGAAGCAGAAAAGGCCCTAGAAAAAAGACAAGCTGTTTGCCTGATAGTCTACAGCTGGCCTTTTGGAGAGAAGGACGTCTGAGCCTGGAGAGAGGCAAGCCCTAGGAAGAGAGGAACCCAGGAAGGCTGAACCCTTACAGACGTTGGCAGTCATCTTCCTCCAGCACGGGGCAAAAAACTTTGGTGAGGGAGGTAACTTGTGCTTTATGGACTGGTAACTGTAAACTTCTAACCTAAATTAATACCCTTTATAAAACCTAACTTATTTCTGGTATTTTGCATCAGTACCCCTTTGGCTGACTAATAAAGTGGTTAATAGATTTTTTTTAGAAAAAGATTTATTTATTTCTCCCCACCCCCTTGTTGTTATTCACTTGCTGTGTCTGTTCATCTTTCTTGTTTCTTTAGGAGGTACTGGGAGCTGAACCTGGAACTTCTGATGTGGGAAGGAGGTACCTAACCGCTTGAGCCGCGTCCACTCCCTGCTAATAGATTTTAATGTAGTCAGGTGGTAAGTTGTCTGTTAAAGTTGGTATAGCAAGCAACAGGTTGAAAGATCTGAAACAATTTTTTGACCCCCTTTGAAGCCAGTCTGTGGAAAGGCTCTCTGAGAAGATATCCTAATTCATGTATTCTGAATGGTTAAAAGATAAGTTTTCTGACTAGCCTATAAAAGATTCTTTGGCCTCTGGGTATCTTTTACCCAGCTGTCCATGTAGGACATTTATCTGACTTTTCTTTTTTTAAAAACTTGAGATATAATTCACATACCATAAAATTCACCCCCTCTTTTTTAAAAAGATTTATTTATATTTATTTATATATCCCCCCCTTGCTGCTTGTGCTCGCTGGGTTCATTTTTGCTTTGCGTTTTCCCATGTCTGCTTATCTCCCCTTGCTGCGTCAGCTCACCGTGCAGTGACTTGCCCTTGCCAGGAGGCCCCAGGAACTGAACCCGGGGCCTCCTATGTGGTAAACCAGAGCCCAACCAATTGAGCCACAGCCAGTTCCCAAATTCACCCTTTTAAAGTGTACAATTCAGTGTTTTTTAAAAAGTATATTCACAAAGTTGTGCAATCATCACTATGTGCTAATTCTAGAACATTTTTATCACTCTAGAAAGAAATCCCATACTACTACCAGTCACTCCCCATTCTCTCTTTCCCCAGCCATTGGTAACTATTAATCTACTCTCTTTTTCTATGGATTTGCCTATTCTGGACATTTCATATAAATGAAATCACACACATGCAGCCTTTTGTGCCTGGCTTCTTTTACTTTACATAGTGTTTTCAAGGTTCATCCATGATGTGGCATGTATCAGTATTCCTTTTATGGCTGAATAATATTCCATTGTATGGATATACCACATTTTATTTATCCATTCATCTATTGATAGGCACTTGGGTTGTTTCTCCTTTTTGGCTTTAATGAACAATGTTGCTACAACCATTCTTGTAAAAGTTTTCGGTGGACATGTGTTTTCAATACTTATGGGTATACACCTAGAAAAGGAATTGCTGGGTCATGTGGTAACTCTATGTTTTAGTTTTTAAAGAACTGTCAGGCTGGTTTCCAAAGTAGGTGCACCATTTTACATTACCATCAGCAATGTATAAGGGCTCTAATTTCTCTTAATCCTTGCCAACACTTTTTATTGTCTGAACATATTTCTGATTTTAGTTATCCTAGTGGGTGTGAAGTGGTATCTCATTGTGGTTTGAATTTGCATTACTCTATTGACTAATGATGCTGAGCATCATTTTCATGTGCTTATTGACCATTTGTTCTCTGACTTCTGACTATCCGTTAACGTAGAGTCAAGTCAAAATGGTCTAGTAAATTAGCATTTTCTCCAGTCTATTTCTTTTATGAATGGGTGGAATGGGGATAGGGAAGGTGCCTTTGTGGAGTCTAACCCTTAGGACAGCAGAGGGAGGTATCAAGCACCAGGCCTGGTGCTTTCTGCTTCATACCCTAAAAGCAGTCTATTCTCAACATGGGTGGTTGGGTAGGGCCTATTATAAGGATCAGCAGACCACATTCTAAAGCAAATTCCAGGTCTGCCCATGGTTCCAGAGGGAACTATCTGATTGTGATAAGTGCTCCCACAGACATAATCCTTGCCATGTTTTTAGGGTTTTCTTCCGCCCAACTTTTGACACAGACGTTGGTGATGTGGTCAGTGATGATTCCACAGAATGAAGTAGTCTTTATTCTTCCACCAATTAAAGAGACTCAGACACCAATATACACATACAGAAACACAATGACACAGAGACACACGTGGACACATACCCAGCCACAGTGCCCCTCCCCTGCAATCTAAACACTCACATCTAAATGTTCCATGGTCACATCTCTCAGGGATCTACAGGATGGATGAAGCAGCTGACAGATGATGGTGTCTGCACCCTTGCAGAACAACATTACCCGATCTTCAGGTGTCCGCACTGAGGACGAGCAAATTAAATAAAGTAACTGTATAGGCCTATTGTTACCAGAACTTATCTAAGCCACTGAGGACGTGCAGGAGGCTGTTCCCCATGGCCTTTGAGACTGCTACCTTTAGGGGATAAGCACTCCATGAATGGTCACACAGGATAAGGGATATGGTGAAGGCTGGTGAGAGGAGGGAGGAACTTATGGAACCAGTTCTTCCATGGGTTCAATATTATCTGTAGAAGACTTTGATGCAGAATCACATTTAGCTTCTCAATTCCAAGTCCCATTCCACAATTAAGGGTTAGGGATGAAGAATTACCTTCTTCCACTTCATTCTGAGCCCCAAACTAATTGAAAGCAAGGTAGTATGAATTTCCTCTATATTGTCTGCCCCCAATCCCTCTCTCATTCCCGTGTTCAGGCTTAATGGATTCATTCCCTGCTCTAATTTTGGTTTTGAGAGTGCTAACAAGCTCTAAAGAAGAGCCCTAGTGTATGGTACAACTCCCATATGTGTATAAGAGAAATAAAAGAAAATATAAGCATATGTGAAAGAGAAAGTGGGAATGACTGCATATTTGTATTTAAGGCACAGTACCTGTGAGAATACATATGGGTGGGAGATAAAAAAGAAAGTTAACATGTGAATGGGTATGAAAGAGAAAGAAAGGGAGAGGGCCGACTAGGAGGAGAACCCACCAATAACCGACATCCGCTTGCGCACATTGTTGAAGTCCAAAATAGCCAGCAGTTGGTAGACTTTGGTTTCCCCCATTTCGACCACGATGATTGACTCAGATGTACGGGAACGGAACACAAAGCCAAAGTTCCTGGCAGCAGTGACCAGGGCACCTTCATCTGGGGACTGAGCCTGGTACATCAGCTCACCTGACAGGAGAGAAGAGGGCAGCCAGAGCCCACAGAGATGAGCAGCTGAAGTCCACCCAGAAGTGACAATGTCTTCCAAGTGGCTTACATAAAGATGGAGCCCAGGAGGGGACACCTTCTCCCAAGACTGACCCTAACAGGCCAGTTTCATAGAACATCTCAGTCTTTTTTCTTTCCAATACTTTCAACTCATTTCACAGACCTGGGTTAGTATTACAGAACTAAACGGTATACAAAGTATATATAAACAAACAAAACATAGGAGTTACTCTTCAACTTTAGGGGATTAAGATGGTTTAGGGAGCTTGTAAAAAATGCAGGTTCCTACGTTTTACTACAAATTTACTATATCCAGAAATTACAAATTCTGTGAGGGGAACCAGAAAATTGAATTTAACAAGTTTTCTGAGTGATTCTTAGGCACAGGTGGTCTTAGCATAAGGTGGCCTGCATAAGATTGGCCATACTTTGCTAAATACTGATAAAGGATAATGAGATAATGGTTTAGTAAACAATTAAAAATATATATGAATGAATGTTGTTGCCTTTGAAACCTTTACCCTGTAAAGTTAAATAACTTACTCTACTGAATCACTCTTTCAATATGATGTTACGCAAACATTTCTGGAACTCCTCTTTTGTAATATCCTCACAACTGAGGTATATTTTGGAAAATTTTTCTTCTGAAGGTCAATTTGATTTTTGAAGACAGTTAAGCATCATCAGAGTCTTATTCTTGTGACTAACGTAGGCGGGAGGAGTATAGTTTTAAGGTCAGACATAAGATGTTTCTGCTAGACAATGATATTTTCTTGTTTGTTTTTACCCTGTCACTAAAGGCAGTAAACAATGAAAAGGCTAAACATGCTTCAGGTAATAGCAACTTGTTGAAAAGGCAAGCCTGGGGAAGCATGTGGTAGGGTGGGAGCTCATGTGGCCAGAAGTCATGAGATTTGGGTTCTTATCTCATTTCTGTCCTTCTTAGCTGTAGGATTTTAGGCAAGCCAATATCTTTTAACTTCATTTCCCTCTTTATAAAACCAGGATCGTTTTTTCTTGTTCTACCTGTCTCAGAAAGTTATGTGAAGATTTGGGGAGATAATGTAAAGGAAAGCAATTTGTAAAACTGTAAAGTGATATACAAATATTAGGTGTTATTATTGGTAATATTTTAAGAGTACACTGGTTTTAAAGGATGAGATTCATTTTATTGCCTAAATTCTTGTTTGTTAAAAAAAAAGTTGTTTTAATTTATAGTCAGCCATTTTTTATTCAATGTTTCTAAAAAGGTTTGGATAAACTCATGGATGACCTAGCCATATTTGGTTAATAAAGAAAGTAGGAAAGGTGGGGATATCTATACATTGTGAAGTGACAAGAGGGCAATTGAACTTGTCCTCCAGGAAGACTTAGTAGAGATAGTGGGGCTGATCTTGAGAATAATTCAGATTGATTCTGTGACACAGTATCACAGAGTCTCAAGATCAAAAGTTCTGTAGATAGCACCAAGTTTGACCTCTATTCAATGACTGAATCTTCTTTAAAACCAAGAGATTATTGTCTACTTGAATATCTCCAGTAATTGGGAGCTCACTATTTAACTTGACCATCCATTCCATTGCAGGACAACACTCTATTAGAAAGTCCTTTCTTAGATTAAGCCATTATAGATAGTATCAACCCCATCACCACCACCTACAAACAGCCTAGATTCTATGATATATTCTCAGACCATGAAGACTCAGGCCTCTCCTCACCTTCTACTCTCTCTTCTGACATCACAGTATGGCATAATGAGAGTGAGAGGAAAAACAAGTGCACCAAATGATCTCCCTTCTTCACTGCTTCCACCAGAGTCTTATCATAAAATGAAAACTTGGGATCAGCCAGTTTATTGTAGGAGAAGTCGACTTTTTCTATTTTCTGGAACACAAAAGTCAGAATAAACATTTCAGCAGCAGCTTGATACTTTATGGAAGATCAATCTGGAGGCAAATTTCTGGAATGTGATAAGAACTCTTAAGGTAGATGGGAAGAGAAAAGGAAGATAAATGTAACAGGCACTGTACTGGTTTCTAAAGCCTTTGTAGCTCTGGCTTGGGCCATCCATTCACTTGGGCTAGAAAAGATCCATCCCATAGGAGACAGGCTGAACACCACTTGGCAGACCCTTCTTAATCCCTTTCTGCCCCAGCTATTCTGAATGATTAATGGCCATCTTCAGGCTCCACTCTTCCAAGTCCCAAATCCATGCGAGTCAAACCTGTGGATATGAGGGAGTAACTGCTCCCTATCAGTAAGTGGGGTTTGGAAACAGTCTTGCCTCTGGTTTCCCTCTCTCTGATTTTGGGAGCAAGGTACAGACCAGAGTCCTAGGTACAATGATATGATCATATTGTAATATTCCTCTTTAGACCCACAAGGGTAAATAGGGGGCTAGAGAGCAATATTCCTAGACAGAGGCAAGACCATATAATAAGGCAGCTTCAGGAAACACTTGCTGTTCATAGGCTTAATTTTGCACATTTTACTTGACCTGTCAGCATACCTCAGTTTTTCCTGCCTCTTCATTGTTACTGACATTGCTACTTGTATTCTTATTTTAGTTCTAGCTTCAATCTTTGGTCTTAATATTCACTACCATTTTCCTGGCTATGATCTTGACTCCTTTACATATTGACTCTCATGCTTCACTTCAGCTAGGCCACTTGTAGCCACCTTGGGTAAATACTTTTTTTCCCTGGCTCAATTTGACCCTGGGACTTTCTTATCCCCACCTTTGAAGTTATTAACTGATTTCTCAAACCCATTCCAGAACTCTCAAGGATTTTTCTCCAGTTCTCTGTAGTAGTGTTGCTACCTGGGCTGGGCTCCAAAATGTCAAAGACACACACAATTATCCTGCTTAGTGTTATGTTGGGAAAGGGAAGTCTGTAGTGAACTACAGTGCAGTGAACTTGTCATAGTTATGAGGAAGTACAGTCAGGTCCAGAGTCAAACCCTAGACCTTGAATATTTTTTTTTATGTGCTTTTTGGCCATTTGTATTTCCTCTTTGGAGAAATGTTTATTTAAGTCTTTGGCTCATTTTTTTTTATTGGATTGCTTGCTCCTCTATTGTTGAGTTGTATGGTCTCTTTATATAGAATGGAAATCCTTATCGGATATGTGGTTTCCAAATATTTTCTCCAATTCATGGGCTGTCTTTTCACCTTCTTGACAAAGTTCTTTGAATCACAGAAGTGTTTAAGTTTGAGGAGGTCCCATTTATCCATGCTTTCTTTCATTGCTTGTGCTTTCAGTATAAGGTTTAAGAATGTACCACCTTCCACCAGGTCTTGAAGATGTTTTCCTACATTTTCTCCTAGGAGCTTTATAGTTCTAGCTTTTATATTTAGGTCTTTGATCCATTTTGAATTAATTTTTGTATAAGGTGTGAGATAGGGGTCCTCCTTCTTTCTTCTGGCTGTGGATATCCAGTTCTCTGAGCACCATTTGTTGAATAGACTTTTCTGCCCTAGCAGGGTGGGTTTGACAGACTTGTCAAAAATCACTTTACCAGAGATGTGAAGGTCTTTTTCTGAACCCTCAGTTCAGTTCCATTGGTCTGTGTCTATCTTTATGCCAGTAACATGATGTTTTTAACCACTGTAGCTAGTTAATATGATTTAAAGTCCAGAAATGAGAGTTCTCCAACTTCACTTTTCCTAAATTTTTAAGAATTTTCTCTGTATTTGGGGCACTTATCCTCCCAAAGAAACTGGATAATTGTGTTTTATATTTGTTTAAAAAATGCTCATGGAATTTTTATTGGGATTGCTTTGAATCTGTATATCAATTTGGGTAGAATTGACATCTTAATTATATTTAGTCTTCTAATCCATGAGCATGGAATGTTCTTCCAATTATTTAGGTCTTTTTCAAATTTCTTTTAGCAATGCATTGTAGTTTTCTGAATACAAGTGCTTTACATCCTTGGTTAAGTTTATTTCTAAATATCTGATTCTTTTAGTTGCTATTGTAAAAGGAATTTTTTTCCTGACTTCCTCCTCAGATGGCGCATCACTAGTGTATGGAAACACCACTGATTTTTGTGTGTTGATCTTGTATCCTGACACTCTATTGAAATCATTTATTAGCTCTAGTAACTTTGTTGTAGATTTTTCAGGACTTTCTAGGTATCGGATCATATCATCTGTGAATAGTGAAAGTTTTACTTCTCCCTTTCCAGTTCTGATGTCTTTTATTTCTTTTTCTTGCCTGACTGCTCTAGCTATAGCCTCTAGCACTATATTGAACAACAGTGGTGACAGTGGGCATACTTGTGTTGTTCATGATCTCAATGGGAAAGCTTTCAGTCTTTCACCATTGAGTACAATGTTAGCTGTGGGTTTTTAATATATGACCCTTATCATGTTAAGAAAGTTTCCTTCAATTCCCATCTTTTTGGAGTATTTTTTTATCAAGAATGGATGCTGTATTTTGTCAAATGCCTTTTCTGTGTCATTCGGTAGTATCATGTGATTTTTTCTCTGTGATTTATTAATGTGGTGTATTACACTGATTTTCTTCTTGTGCTGAACCACCCCTGCATGCCTGGTATAAAACCCACTTGATCCTGATGAATAATTCTTTTACTGTGCTTTTGGATTTGATTAGCAAGTACTTTGCTGAGGATTTTTGCATCTGTATTCATTAGGGAAATGGGTCTGTAGTTTTCTTTCTTCATAATATCTTTATCTAGCTTTAGTATTAGGGTGATATTGGCTTCATAGAATGAGTTTGGTAGCATTCCTTCTTGTTCCATTTTTTAGAAGACCTTCAGTAAGACTGGTAATAAATCTTTGAATGCTCGGGTCCTGGGCTTTTCATTGTGGGGAGTTGCTTGATGACTATTTCAATCTCTTTACTTGTGGTTGGTTTGTTGAGGTCTTCTATTTCTTCTAGGGTCAGTGTAGGTTGTTTGTTCATTCAAAGGAATTTTTCCATTTCATCTACATTTTTAGTTTTTTGGTGTATAGTTGTTCATAGTATCCTCTTATGATCTCTTTTGTTTCTGTGGGATCAGTAATAATGTCCCCATTTTCATTTTTTATTCTATTTATTTGCATCTTCTTACTTTTTTTCTTTGTCAGTCTAGCTAAGGGTTTGTCAATTTTATTAATCTCAAAGAACCAACTTTTAGTTCTGTTTATTCTATTTTTGTTGTTCTCAATTTCACTTATTTCTGCTCTGATCTTTGTTATTTCATTCCTTCTACTTGCTTTGGGAATAGTTTGCTCTTCTTTTTCTAGTTCCTTCAGCTGTATAGTTAGGTCATTGATTTTAGCTCTTTCTTCTTTTTTAATGTAAGCCCTGAGGGCTATAAATTTCCCTCTCAGTACTGCCTTCACTGCATCTACAGGTTCTGTTATGTATTGTTCTCATTTTCATTTGTCTCAAGATATTTATTGATTTCTCTCACAATTTCTTTGACCCACTGATTATTTAAGAGTGTGTTCTTTAATCTTCATATATTTGTGAATTTTCCCTTTTCTGCCTTTTGTTGATTTCCAACTTTATTCCATTATGATCAGAGAAAGTGCCTTGTATAATTTTTATCTTGTTGAATTTATTGAGATCTGCTTTGTGACCCAACATTAGGTCTATCCATGAGCACTTCAAAAGAATGTGTATCCTGCAATGTTCTGTATGTCTACTAGGTTGAGTCCATTTATCATATTATTCAAGCTCTCTGTTTCTTTATTGATCCTCTTCCCAGATGTTCTATCCATGGCTTAGAGTGGGTGTATTGATGTCTCCAACTATTATTGTAGAGATATCTATTTCTCCCTTCAGTTCTGCCTGTGTTTGCTTCATGAACTTTGGGGTGTCCTGGTTAGATGCATATACATTTATGATTGTTATCTCTTCCTGATGAATTGTCCCTTTTATTAATATATAATGTCCTTGCTTGTCTCTAATAACAGTTTTACTTTAAAAGTTTATTTCATCTGATGTAAGTATAGTTATTCCAGCTTTTCTTTTTGGTTATTGCATGCATGAAATACCTTTTTCCAGCCTTTCACTTTCAATCTATTCCTATCCTTGGGTCTGAGGTGAGTTTCTTGTAGACAACATATAGGCGATTCATATTTTCTTATCCATTCTGCCAGTCTGTGTCTTTTGATTGGGGAGTTTAATCCATTAACATTCAATGGTACTATTGTAAAGGCAGTGCTTATTTCACCCATTTTGACTTTTGGGTTTTATCTATCATATTTTATTATTGCCATTCTTTTTACCCTTTTAGTTACTTTTACTGATATCACCTTCAATTCTATACTCTTCTCCAAGCCACTCTCTCCTGTCATTTTTTTTCAGGCAGTAGCATTCTCCTTAGTATGTCCTGCAAAGCTGGCCTCTTGGTTACAAACTCTCTCAGTTTCTGTTTATCTGTGAATATTCTAAACTCATCCTCATTTTTGAAAGAGTCTTGCCAGATATAAGATTCTGGCCAGAAGTTTTTCTTTTGCAATGTCTTAAATATATCATACCGCTGTCTTATTGCCTCCATGGTTTCTGGTGAGAAATCAGCACTTACTCTTACTGGGTATCTCATATATGTTATGAATTGATTTTCTTTTGCTGCTCTCAGAATTCTCTTTTTGCCTTTGGCATTTGATATTCTGATTAGTATGTATCTTGGTGTTGGTCTATTCAGATTTATTAGGAGGGGAATACTTTGTGCTTCTTGGATATGGATATCTATATCCTTCAATAGGTTGGCACATTTTCTACCATTACTTCTTCAAATATTCCTCCTGCCCCTTTCCCCTTCTCTTCTCCTTCTGGGACACCCATGACATGTATGTTTGCACATCTCTTGCTTTCATTTAGTTCCATGAAACCCTGTTCAATTTTTTCCATTCTTTTCTTCATATGTTCTTTTGTATTTTGCTTTTAGAGGCCATGTCTTTAAGCTCACTGATCCTTTCTTCTGTCTCCTCAAATCTGCTTTTATATGCCTACAGTTATTTTTTATTTCACGTATTGTGCCTTTCATTTCCATAAGATCTGCTTTTTTTCTATGTATCCTTTCAAATTCTTTGTACACATCTAGTGTTTTCTTAATATCCTTGATATCTTTAGCCATCTCATTGAATTTATTAAGGAAATTTGTTCGAACATCTATGATTAGTTGTCTCAACTCCTTTATGTCATCTGGAGGCTTATCTTGTTCCTTTGACCAGGCCCTATCTTCCTTTTTCTTGGTGTGGATTGTAATTTTTTGTTGGTTTCTTGGTATCTGGCTTACTAGATGCATTTATTCTGGGCACAGTTTCCCTCTTTAGTTAACGGCTTTCTTGCTCTTTATCCCTTGCTGGTTGTATAGTAGGGGCCGAGGACGTAGTTGGTATTGTAAGCTATGGAGGCTGAAGCTGCCCGTGTTGCCTCTGGAACTGATGAAGCTTCTCCCACCTTTTTCCTCTGCCAGGGGTAGGGACAGAGCTGCATTCATGTGTAATAATCCAGGTCATGCAGGCCAAGTCTGTCTGTAGTTGCCTCGAGAGACTGATGATACTTCACTCCCCTTCCTCCTCTGTCTGGGATAGGGATGAAGCTGCAGGTGTGGGCATCAATCTATGCCATGTGGATCCAAAATGACCACAGTTGTCCAGGTAGACTGACATAGCATGGCTCCCCTCTTCCCCTGCCAGGGGTGGGGATGGACCCTCTGGAGTGCCCAATAACCTAATCCATGTGAGCCATATATGCCTGTAGTTGCCCCAAAAGCCTGAGGTAGTAATGTCCCTTCTGTCCTTTAGTGGATAGGGGTGGAGCCACAGGTGCCCAAAAGTTCAGTCCCTGTAGGCCAAAAGTATCTCCCATTGTCCGGAGAGGCTAAGGAAACACCAGCCCCCTCCTATCCTATTGGGGGAAGGGGGTGGATATAAAGGTACCCAAAAGTCCAATCCGTGATGCTGAGAGTACCTGCCATTGCCTGGAAAAGCTGAGGAAACATCAGCCCCCTCCTATCCTATTGGAGGGTAGAGGTGGATCCACAGGCACCTAATAGTTTAATCCATGCAGCCCTAAAGTGCCTGCCATTTTCGGAAAGGCTGAGGAAACACCAGCCCCTTCCTATTCTATGAGGGTGGAGGAGTGGAGGTGGAATTGAAGGCACTCAAAAAACCAGTTTGTGCAGACCAAAAGTGCCTGCAGTTGGTCAGGGAGGCTGAGGAAACACAGTTCCCCTCCTATCCTATTGGGGGATGCGGATGGAGCTACAGATATCCAAGTATCCAGTCTGTGTGGGCTGAAAACACCTGCAGTTGCCCAGAGAGGCTTAAGAAACACCAGCCTCCTCCTATCCTATTGGGGTGGAGGGGTGGAGATGGAATCTAAATCGGGCCAAAAGCGTCTGCAGTTGCACAGAGAAGCTGAGGAAACACTGCTCCTCTGCTATCCTAAGGGGGTGCAGGGATGGAGCCCCAGGTGTCTGAGTATCCAGTCTGTGTGGTCTGAAAGCACCTGCAGTTGCCTGGAGAGGCTGGTGCATGTCTCCCCAGCTTCTTCCCTGCCAGAGGTGGGTCTGGAACTTAGGTTAGGGCTGTAGTCCAATCTGGATGGAAAGAAGCTGGACAGTCCCTACTGTCACCACGATTTCCAATCATCCCTGCTTTCCCTCATGCCAGGGGTGGAGTTAAAATGGCAGCTATTGGCCTCTTTCCAACTAGGACAGTTTCATACTTCAGCTGTTCTTAGGATTATACTTTAGCCAGCCAAATTTACTAATCAGTAGCTGAAGTCTGTGTCCAACCATCTTGTTCTCCCCCATTTTTGGGAAATGGAGCTTCCAACTGCAGCCACAGAATAGTTCCTGAGGTGGCTTGTGCTGCCAGTGAAGGATGGGCATTGGCCTCTGTGGTGTAGAGTGCTCTACTTATGCAACTTCACTGCAGATGGGCAGTCTCCTCCTTTCATTCTTTCAAGGATGTTGCAGGATGCTCTTCTAGTCTCCTGGACCCCCCAAACAGGTGCTTTAGATAGCACTTTTTAGATTACACAACTTCCCTGTAGGATGAGCTCACTCTTGGAACACCTTACTAGGCCACCATCTTGCCCCACTCCCCTGGATTATTTTTTAAACAGAAAAATCCAGTAAAGTTACTTTCATTTAAAAAACAACCCCCAAACCCTCAAATAAACATAGGTCATTAATATAATGCTTTCTGATATTATGGGAGCAGTAAAAGCTTTAACATTTCAGGAGTTAAGGGAGTTGCAAGTTTTGTTAAAAATGCTGTTCTGCAGCACTGCCTCGTTCAGCTCCCACATACATTTCATAGAGAGTTGTAATCACTCACCTTAGAATCATCCACCTTCTGTCCACTGGTGTTAGAGATATCACCTGTTTATAAGTAAACAAAGCAGAAACTTGGCAAGGAGTTTAAAGAGGGAGTTTTTAAAGTTTATTTCTTCTGATTCCTTTGTCCTAAGCCTGTAGTCAGGCTGCCCTGAAACCCCTCAAGTCACCTAGCCCATAAGTTACTTTCCCCAAGGCAATGGAAGAGGAGGTGATCTGCTTGGGCCACAGTTCTTCTCCTTAAGTGAGACTGAGGGGAGGCTGGAGGTTAGTCACTAGATCTATGAGAGACTTCATAACTCAAAAAGCCTTCCAGTCAGAAAAGGTACCTAGAAGAGATGTAAAAACAGTACTAGACTGTTCAGGATTCTTGGCCAGTGGGTAGTACAAACATAGGAGGGATGAAAACAGTCCTGATGCTAAGCACAGAAACACCCCTGACCCTTTTCAGCCTTACCCTAGGGTATGGTGAGTTCTACATGATAAGCCAGAGAATTAAGATCCTCACCCAAATCAACTCATGCAAAAATAAGCCTTCAGAGTTTATTACATAAGAAAACTTGTTTGGCAGGGATAATAGAAAATACTGGAATGCTCTAGCTTTTTTAATTTGAATGATTTCATTTTATTATTTTTTAGATAAAATTCATACAACATAACTAACCACTTAAGACTGTACAACTCAGTGGCATTTAGTGCATTCATAATGCTGTGCAACCACTACCTGTCTCTAGTTTTAAACCTTTTCATCACCCCAGAAACACCCCATGCATTTTAGATGTAAATGCCTTCCTCTACTAACTAGGGCACTGGGTATGAATGTTCACACATATGAGGACTTAACAAGCTTATGCTTCAGCCAGAAAATACATGAAGGATTGGGCTGTGGAGACACTGATAAAACTCTGACCCTTTGATGGCTTCTCTCAAGACTATTGGTCTGAGGGGGAAATCAGGAGATTAGCAGCTTCAGTCATATGCAGACTGCTCTGTTTGATATAATGAGTTAACTGAGTGTTTTATTTTTCTTCAAGACATTGGAAACTCTTTGAGGGTAGATTGTCTTGAAACTGTTGGTATTTCCAATGCCCTACACAATGGTTGCATCTATAAGGCACTAAATAAATGCTTTTTGGTTAGAAGCAAATGTGCTGGGTATTCTTTGCCTAGTGAATAGGGGTTGTTTCGAGCATAGGAAGTAAATTACAGAAGCCTATAGATTTAGATTTAGGTCATTTTTGAAAACAACCTGCAAAGTAGAATTCCTGCCCTCGCCCCCTGCCCCAGATACATGGAAAGCAGAAGGACATGCATACCATAGACATTTCCATTAATAGAGCACTTTTTGAAAATCATGATGTTCTGGGTCAGGGTCCCTGTTTTGTCGGAGAACACGTATTTAACCTGGCCGAGCTCCTCACTAAGGGTGGTGGTGCGAGCCTGTGCTGGTGTGTTCTTTGGTGCATAAAACATCTTCTGATCCCAGTTGATATAGTAACTGTTGCCCAATCTTATCATCTCCACACTATGGAGAAAGCAAGAAGAGAAGGGTCCTGGATCAGAGCAGGACAAGCAAATACATCATTCTGGTTTCCTTCTTACCATTCCCATGGTAGGTCAGGACCAGCATCTGAAAATCAGAGGATCTTCCTTATTGGAAACCTACTCCCATAAAGGACCTTTCCCAACCAACCCTTTATAACTCTAACAATTATCACTCAAAAGACTTTACCACCTGAACCCAAATATACTTGATTTACTTCTCTGAGGCAGACGCCCCCTTACTCTCTCTT
>PVKH010004275.1:0-23633 GCA_004027955.1 Chaetophractus vellerosus
CTGCTTCATGGGATTTAAGCACCCTCTCAGTTAAAGGAAGAGTGGGTATCACCATCCCAGAATCCTCAGGATTGGAGAATGAACAATGGGCTTAATGTCTACTATAGACTTAATGTGATACTAGCTATGGAAGAACTTTTATCTTTGATGTGAAGGCAATGACCACTAGAGGTTCTGAGGGGAGGGAGGGAAAAATAGGTATAATTTGGGGACATTTTGGGGACTTGAGAATTGTCCTGAATGAGATTGCAATAACAGATACAGGCCTTTTGTATAACTCATAATAACTTGCTACAATGTGCAGGAGGGAGTGTAAACTACAATGTAAAGTATAATCCTTGCTTAGTGGCAGTGCTCCAAGATGTGTTCATCAATTGTGGCAAACATACCACACTAAGGGATGTTGTTGAAGTGGGAAAATGTGAGATGCCTAGGGAGCAAGGCATATGGGAATCATCTATTTTTTTATGTAACATTTATGTAATCTAAGTTTCTTTTTAAAATATTAAAAAGTATATTTTAAAAAAGAAAGATAATATGGCTGAAGAGATAATAAACATCAAGAAGATATTGTGTGAGCACAAAGAAGAATTTGAAAACCTGAATAGAAAAGTAACAGACATCAATATCAAGGGTCCATCAATGGTTCATCCTTTAGTCACTGCACATGTACTTGAGTGATTCTTGATGTCCATTAAAGAATGTGGCATAGCACCCAAGGATGGGAATTCAATATTCTTTCAGTTATTGTGTGAATATCCACACACTGTGACAATGCTCCATGAAAAGTTGAACACATTCACATGCCTTATATGTATGCCCTGGGTGAACTTACTCACATGCATCCCCCATCACTGAAACCCCATTCCAATGATCCCCCCCTGCCACAGTTATAACCCTTCTGTGATGCAAAACTTCTTCAAAAATGAAGTTAAGAAATAATCAAATACATTGTGCTCATCATTTATAACAAATGTACCACATTAATGAAGGGTGTTGTTAATGTGGGAAAGTGTAGGAGTGGGAGGGATAAGTGGTGTATGGGAATTCCCTATATTTTTTATGTAACATTTATGTAATCTAAGTATCTCTTTAAAAAATAAAAAGTATATTAAAAAAGAACATGTTTTAAAAGGGAAATTTCAATGGCATTTACGATATTAAAATAGAAAGTAAAAATATAGAAAAAGAAAAGTAACAGAGCTCTTGGGAATGAAAGACATGACAGGTGAGATCAAATATATATTAATCATACAACATCAGAATCAAAATTATAGTAAAAAGAATAAATGATCGTGAAGACAGAAGAGCTGAATTAGAAGAGAGAAAGAATAGAGAGAGAAAATAATGGGAAAAATTTGAGCAGGGGCTCAGGGAATTGAATGATAACATGAAACACAACTCATGGGAGTTACAGAAGGAGAAGAGAAAAGGAGCAGAATGAGTATTTGAGAAAATAAGACCTGAAAATTCCCCAACTATCATGAAAGAAATGAACATACATGTCCAAGAAGCACAGTATACCCCAATCAGAATAAATCTGAGTAAACATATTCCAAGACACATACTACTCAGAATGTCAAATGTCAAAAATGAAAAAATTCTCAGAGCAGCAAGGGAGAAGCAAACCATAACATACAAGGGAAGCCAGTAAATTTTAGTGTGGATTTCTCATCAGAAACCAGGGAGGTGAGAAGATAGTGGTATGATGCAATTAGGATACTGAAAGAGAAAAACAGTCAGCCAAGAATGCTTTATCCAGAAAATTTGTCCTTCAAATTTGAAGATGGGCTTAAATTTTTCACAAAAAGAAAAACAACCAGAAACTGAGAGAGTTCATTAAAAAGAATCCAACTTTGGAGGAATATTAAAGGAAGTTTTAGAGTCTGAAAGAAAAAGGCAGGAGAAAGTCTTGGAGGAGAGTACAGAAGAAACAATAGCACAAAGGTAACTAAAAGTGTAAGAGACAGACAAAATTGAGATATGACATATGAAAACCAAAGAATAAAGTGGTGGAATTAATGAATGCATTTACAGTAGTATCATTGAATGTGAATGGATAAACTCCCCAATCAAAAGATAAGGGCCTTCAGAATGGATTTAAAAAAAAAAAACAAGCCATCCATATACTGCCTACAAGAGCCTCACCTTAGACCCAGGGATACAAACCAGGTGAAAGTGAAAGGTAGGCAAAATACTCAGTGCAAACAGTAACCAAACAAGAGCAGGGGTAGCTACAGTAAAATCAGATAATACAGGTTTTAAATACAAAATGTTATAAGAGATACAGAAGATCATTATATATTAATAAAAGGGACAATCCACCAGGAAGATATAACAGTTATAAATACTTATGCACATAACCAGGGTGCCCCAAGATACAAGAGGCAAACTCTGGAAAAACTAAAGGGAGAAATAGACATCTTTGCAATAATAGTTGGAAACGTCAACACACCACACACATCATTAGATAGACAGAAGATCAACAAGGAATCAGAGAACTTGAATAATATGATAAATGAGTTAGATATAACAGACGGTTGTACCCAAACTCAGTGGGTTATGCATTCCTCTCAAGTGTTCATGGATATTTCTCCAGGATAGATCACATGTTAGCTTGCTATTCAAGTCTCATTAAATATACAGAGACCTAAATTATACAAAGCACCTTCTCAGATCATAATGGAATGAAACCAGAAATCAATAAGAGACAGGAAAGAGGTAAATTTGCAAAGGTATGGAGGCTGAACAACACACCCCTAAATAATCAATAGGTCAAAGAAAAAAATGCAAGTGAAAGCAGTAAATATATTGAGACAAATGAAAGTGAAAATACAACTTATTAAAACTTATGGGATACAGAGAAGGCAGTGCTGAGAGAGAAAGTTAATATAGGCACCAAACATCTATATTAAAAAAGAAGAAAGACTTTAAAATCAAAGATTTAACTGTACAACTGGAAAAGCTGAAAAGAAGACAAACCCGCTCAAAGCAACCAGAAGGAAAGAAATAATAAAGATTAGAGCAGAAATAAATGAAATTGAGAACAAGAGAAACCAATAGAGAACATCAACAAAACCAAAATGTGGTTCTTTGAGAAGATCAATAAAATTGACAACCCTCTAGTTAGACTAAAAATGATAAAAAGAGAGAAGATGCAAATAAATACAATAAAAAATGAAAGGGTGGAAGTTACAACTGATCCCACAGAAATAAATAGGATCATAAGAGGATATTATGAGAAACTGTATGCCAACAAATTAAGCAAAGTAGATGAAATGGGCAAATTCCAAGAAATGCACAAACAGCCTGCACTGACTCTACAAGAAGTACAAGAATTTAATAAACCAATCTCATTATAAAGAAATTGGATCAGTCATCAAAAATCTCCAAACAAAGAAAGCCTGGGACCAGGTGACTTCACAGGTGAATTCTACCAAGCATTTCAAAAAGAATTAATATCAATCTTGTTTAAGCTCTTGTAAAAAAAAAAATTGAAAAGGAGGGAAAATTACACAACACATTTTATGAAGCCAACAGCACCATAATGCCAAAGCCACATAGATACACAAGAAAAGAATATTACATATCAATCTCTCTAATGAACATAGATACAAAAATTCTCAACAAAATACTTGCAAACGGAATCCAACAGCATATTAAAAGACTTATACCAAATGACCAAGTGGGATTTATTCCTGGTATGCAAGGTTATTTCAAGTTATAAATCAATCAACATAACACACCACATCAACAAATTGAAGGAAAAAAACACACAATCATCTCTATCTAAGCAGAAAATGCATTTGATAAAATCCAGCATCCTACCTTGGTAAACACACTTCAAAGAAAAGAATAGAAGGAAAATTCCTCAATATGATAGAAGGTATATATGAAAAACCTGGAGCCAACATCCTACTCAATGGAGATAAGGTAAAAGCTTCCCTCTAAGATCAGGAGGAAGACAAGGATGCCCACTGTCACCATTGTTATTAAACATTGTGCTAGAATTTCTAGCTAGAGCAATTAGATAAGAAAGAAATAAAAGCATCCAAATAAGACTCTATTTGTGGGTGACATGATTCTATGTTTGGAAAATTTTGAATGTCTACAACAAAGCTACTTCAGCTAATAAACAAGTTCAACAAAGTGGCAAGATACAAGACTAACATGCAAAATTCAGTAATGTTTCTGTACACTAGTATTGAACAATCTGGGAAGGAAGTCAGAGAAAAATTCCACTTGCAATAGCACAAAAAGAATCAAATATCTAGGAATCAATTTAACCATAGAGTACAGAACCTATAAGCAGAAAACTATAAAACAATGCTAAAAGAAATCAACAACGACCTAAACAAATGGAAAGATATTCCATGTCCATGGATTGAAAACCTAAATATCATGAAGATGTCAATCCTACCCAAACTGTTTTATAGACTCAATGCAATACCAATCAAAATTTCACAAGCCTTCTTTATATAAATAGAAAAGGCAATTACCAAATTCATTTGTAAGAGAAAGTGCACCTGAATAGCCAAGCATTCTGAAAAAGAAGAGCAACATGGGAGGATTTTCACTGCCTGACCTTGAAACATATTACAAAGCTACAGTGGTCAAAACAGAAAGGTATTTACATAAATATAGACACATCAATCATTGAATAGAATTGAGTGTCCAGAAATAAAACCTCACTTCTATGGCCATCTGGTTTTATCAAACATCAATTGTAACAAATGTATCACACTGAGAGATGTTGTTGATGCAGGAAAGTGTGGGAGAGGGAGGGTGTGGGGCATATGGGCATCCCCTATATTTTTATGTAACATTTATAGAATCTAAAGCTTCTTTAAAAATAAAAAAAAATAATTTTTAAAAAAGAAGTGGTGTTGGGAGAACTGGATATCCATCAGCAAAAGAATGAAAGAGGTCCTATCTCACTCCCTATACAAAAACCAACTAAAATGGACCAAAGACCTAGATGTAAATCCAGGGCCTTAAACTCCTTGAAGAAAATGTAGGGAAACATCTTAAAGTCCTTGTTGTAGGTGGTGGTTTCTTGGACCTTACAACTAAAGCATGAACAACAAAAGAAAAAAGTAGATAAATAGGACGTCCTCAAAATTAAACACTTTTGCACCTCAAAGAACTTTGCGAAGATGGTGAAAAGGCAGCTGACTCAATGGGAGAAAATTGGAAATCATATATCCCATAAGGATTTAATATCCAGGATATATATAAAGAGATTCTAAAACTCAACAATAAAAAGACAAATTACCCAATTTAAAAATGGGCAAAAGATTTGAATAGACATTTGTTCAAAGAAGAAATACAAATGGCAAAAAAAACATGAAAAAACATTCATCACTAGCGATAAGGGAAATGCAAATCAAAATTACAATGAGATATCATTTCATATCTATTAGAATGGCCACTATTAAAAAGACAGAGAACTACAAGTGTTGGAGAGGATATGAAGAGATAGGAACACTTATTCACTGTTGGTGGGAATGTAGAATGTTACACCCACTGTAGACCACTGCTTAGCAATTCTTAATGAGGTTGAATATAGATTTGTCACATGACCTGGCAATACCACTACTGGGTATATATTCAGAAGTGATAGCAGTGACATGAACAGACATCTGCATACCTATGTTCATAGTGGCCTTATACATGATTTCCAAAAGTTGGAAACAACCCAGGTGTCTATGAAACAAACAATGGTAAACAAACTATGTGGCATTCCTATGATGGAATATTATGCAGCTGTAAGAAGAAATGAAGTTCTGAAACATATGACAATATGGATGGACCTGGAGAACAATATGTTGAGTGAAGCAAGCCAGACAAAAAAGGACAGATACTGTATGACTATGCTACTATGAACTAAATATATTGTGTAAACTCATGGAATTAATAACATGAATATGGGTAACAAGAAAATAGAATGAGGTTAGAGAATGGAAACCTGAGGGTTAACTTGTGCGCTTGTCTTTGGAAATGAATAGAAAAGGTGAAAACCCAACATAATATCTTTAACTAGCAGTACTATTATGTGGGTATGAAAGTAGCTTAAAAGTAAAGTCTATGGTGATGTATTTTACTAAAAGGAAAGCTAAAAATGTAACATGGAATTGTATAGCATAGTAAAATTGCATGAAAATAAGAATATGGGTAAAACTGCATATATAAGACTTTTTTTAATTTGAAACTGAACAAATGTATCTTTGTACTACAAGATGTAAATATCAGACAAAAAAACCCACCCAAAACCATTATGTTAAGTGAAAGAAACCAGACACAAATTACTAGATAGTATGAGATTCCATTTATACAAAACATAAATATAAATCAACTTATAAAGATGAAATTAGATGAGTGGTTACGTAGGGCTGAGGAAGGACTGCTAAGGGGTATGGAGTTTTTCTTTTTGGAGTAATGAAATCATTCTAAAATTTGTTGTGGTGATGAATGCACAATACTATGATTAAACCAAAATTCATTAATTACACACTTTGGAGAGAGCATGTGGTACATCAATGAATGAATACATACATACATACATACATACGTACATATGTACATACATAATCATGCCAAAATATCAAAAAATAGGAGCTATGTACAGCAGGGAATGTATAGAGAGATTGACAGGTGAGGATTTTTTAATATTTTTATTATTATTGAAATAATAGATGCTCTAATAATGATTGAAGTAATGAATGCACAACTATGTGATTATACCAAATACCATTGTTTGTACACTTTGGATGAATTGTATGTGTCATGAATATGTATCAATAAAATTGATTTCTTTTTTAAAATTTTAATTTTCCCAATGCAGCTATCTTCCACATTCACCAGCATCATTCACTTATCAGTTAAATTTATTAATAATAAAGTGAATTTTTTGGCAATTAATGTATGTATGGGATGGTTTTTAACACCATTAAGGATAGCTGGAAATATTAGGTGACCAGTTTCCATTTTGTTTAATGGAATGAATAAGATTATTTGTCAACAGTCAGAGTGGTGTAGTGTTCTAATTAATATAATATTTATCTAGAAATGTATACTTTGTCATTAGAATTGCAAATTGAATTACATATGGATTTAGGAAATGAGATGAAAATTATAAAAGGAACCCACATAGAAAAAAATCAAGCAAAGGTCAGCCTGACAGTTAAAGAAAAATAACATGAAAAGTACTCAGATAATACCTTGCCATAATGGAAAGGAAAGACTCCCCATTTTAGAGAAATTTCCATGAAAATTTCCAGTAGTTAATAAAATAGGGAAACCCTTTGTGACCAGAAACACTGAGCATCTTGTAAGAAAAAAGCAAGACAGCATAGGATTCCAATAAACACAGGATACCACGGTGTCCTGGAATTTTTGCGCTAAAGGGACATCACAGATAAATGACATTACTTCTAGGAACCTGTATTTCACTGAGTTCCAATATTCACTAAAGTATATTTTATTTTTACTAGAAATATTTAAATATTCCATTCTGTTCATTCATAACAGCCAGTTTAGAAGAAATACACCTGCTGCTTCCAAAATCAATCTTCCCACATCAAAGCACCCCATGATCTGGTGTTTTGTTTCCTAACTGCTCTCTTTGAGAAAAGCCCTTTCATCTTTCAAGAACCACAAAAACCATCCTTTCAGTGAAGAAAACATTGTGAAGTAATGGATATAGGAGTTTAGAAATAAGTATTATACATGAATCAGTTTGTGTACAAATAACTTGTAAAACATGTAAAGTGCCCATGGGTTACTGTGCCCAGTAATGGTGGTTCCATCAGGCACCATAAACCAGAGAGAACTACACAGGATTCTGCCAAGTAAGAGGATCTGGGGGAGGGTATAGGAGGGGAGACTTGGAAAATAAGATGTCCTGGTCTCCATTACATTTGAATGATTATTTTTCTCTAATTGATTTTTAAGTGATGTAAAAGTTGAAATACAGAGAAATGTGCCAATCATAACTTAATGGCTGTCAAATTTTCAAAGATTTTCATTCCCCCAGACCCCACAGTATCCAAAAACTCATTTCCATTAATCCAGAAAATCAAGA
This sequence comes from Chaetophractus vellerosus, assembly GCA_004027955.1. Lineage (NCBI taxonomy): Eukaryota > Metazoa > Chordata > Mammalia > Cingulata > Chlamyphoridae > Chaetophractus > Chaetophractus vellerosus. Next base: position 8,084 of record PVKH010004275.1, read on the forward strand.
TAGGAATCACTCATTTCCATTAATCCAGAAAATCACTCCCGTACCTTCAATCAATACCCATACCCCCTCCAATCGCATGTAGCCTCTGTTCTGATATCTATCACCACACATCATTTTTGCCACTTCTTGTCATTCCTAAATATGAAACAAATCAGAATGGACTCTTTGGTGTCTGCATTGATATTACATAAATGTAAATATACATATTTTGTAAATGTATTGAGTTGTGCAATCCTCCCAATACAATTTTAGAACATTTCTATTACCCCCCAAATTTCCCTCTTCTAATTTATTCCATCAGCTGCATTTGACACAGTCCTTCTCAGTCTTTTAAATACTTCTCTCAGTTCCTGGTTCACTCCACTCTCCTGCTTGTTTATTTATCTGACTTCACCACCCTTTCCCTTCTTCCTCTTTGCTGGGTTCTCTTCTCCAAAGCCTCTCATGATAAGAGTTTCCTCAGAGTTCCCTCCTTGGACTCCTTGCCTTCCTTAGCACCATGTTCCCTCACTGCAGCATTTTTACTTTAAACACCATCTATACTGGCATGATGTCTACATTTATTTATCCATCTCCAGCCTTTCTACACAGTCCTGTGGATATCTAACATGCCAACAGGCAACTCTCAGTTCCTCACAGGAACCTGCTTCTCCTCTGGTTTCTGCTTTCTACATTCAGGGACTCCACCAGGGACAATGGTTCCAGTGAAAGCTTTGCCACCTTTCTTGACTTCTCACTTTCCCCCACCCCACATCCAACCCATTTCCATATCCTGTGCCTCATCACATGAACGAGTCCACATCTGTCCCCTTCCCTTTGCCTCCATCCTTCTTCCTTGCTGAGCACCCCCTATGAGAGGATGATCATGGTCTCCTCCTTTCCTTCTCCCTTTTGTCCCTACCTCTGTTTAAGTGCATGGGGAAAGTGAATTTTGATGTTGTTTGCACTGTTCTATATACTGTGCATTCAGTAAAATTTATTATTCATGGTGATCAAATATTCATATCATTTGTTATATTTTCTCTGCTTATTCTATCAATTACTGAGAGAGTTGTAAAAAAAAAAACCCCTCCAATTCTGTAACATATTGTACTTCCATCATTTTCCAAAAGACATGCTATTAGGTGTATACACAATTATTTTTGCATGCTCTGGATCTTAATTTTTTAATAATTAATGCCAACAGGATTTCCAATTGTCAACCAGCATAATGGCATTATTTCTAGGCCATGAAGGTTTTGGAATTTATTAGGTATTTGTTATTAACAAGATTATTATTGCAGTGCATTTTGACTGATACTCTAATGCAAAATTACCAAGGGACAGTGGGAGTGCTCTGGACCTCTGCTTGGCACCATTTCTTCCTCTTCTAATTTAGATTCCCCCATCAACTGATAAACATTCTACTGATTCAAATCCACAATTTTAAATGCTCTATTTTCCAGGAAATTTAACCTTTTTATCATTAGGAAAGGACACAGATTTCTAGTATTTTTCCTTAGTATTTCTTTTATTTGATATTGACAAAGTGAAATAGGATTTGCTATTTTAGAAACACATGGTAAATAGTTTTCTACATCTTACTGACAACTTTGCTCTATGTCTTTCTAAACCATTTGGCACTTTTGGTTGTTTAAAAAGGAATATTTATACTTAATGTAATTAATTTTAATGTAATTCAATATAGTTCATATAATTCAATAAAATTACTGTATTTAAATCTCCATTCATTTTTTGAGCCCCTGCTCAATTATTTCCATTTTTTTCTCTCTTCAATTGCAGCTCTTCTATCTTTGATATTGCTTATTCTTTCTTCATTTTGAGTTTGTTGTTGAATAGCTCTAATATGTTCTTTTTGTTTTTTTAAACACAGCAATTTTATTGATACATATTAATAAAGCACACAACTTATCAAAAGTGTTCAATAATGGTATTTGGTATAATCACATAGTTGTTTGTTCCTAACTTCAATCATTATTAAAGTGTTTTCATAATTTCAATAATAAACAAAAACAAAAACAAACAAGAAAATTCCTCACCTCTCCATCTTTTCATGTGCTATTTGTGCTCTCTGTTCAACGTTCTTCATTTTTCTCCTGAATAACTTATCTTTGGACTGATTATTTTTGTTCCATTTCTTCCTCTTCTAATTTGGATGAGATGCATTATTTTAATATTATTTTAGAGTTTACCTGAGAAATGACAACATTTCTACTTGCCTTATCAAATATATTTTTTTAAAGATTTATTTATTTTATTACATATCTCCCCTTCCCCCCCGCTGCGGCGACGCGCCAAGACTTGGTCACTGCACAGGCGCGGCTTTCCCCGCTTGTGGGCGGCTTCTGCTTCTATTCACGGCTGGCTCTTGCTTCAGTTCGCGGGTGGCTGGCTGCGCTCCATTCACAGGCGACCTGCCCTGCCCGTGGCGGCTTTTGCCCTGTCCGTGGCAGCTTTTTGCCCTGCCCAAGGCAGTTCTGGCCCGCCCATGGTGGCCCACCATTCTCAAGGTGGTCTGCCCGCTAGGAGAGGTCCCCAGGAACCGAACCAGGGGCCTCCCATGTGGTATCCCAGCACGCTCTTTATCCACTGAGCTATCTAGCCGGGCCCGCCTTATCAAATATGAAGTCAACCATTCTTTATCAACTTCCTAAATACTGGTAGTGTATTTTTAAAACACTTTAGATCCATTTACCTGTCTTATGATGTATATTTTATGGTATATTTTAATAGTTTCATGGATGTTCTAAACCACAGATATCATTATTATCACTTTATACATTCAGTATTCATTTAGATATGCGAGCTTAAATAACAATTATCATTCTTCAATCCTTCCTGAATCTTGAACCAGATTTTTTTTCTGTCTGAAGAATATCCTTAGTTTAAAAGAAACTAATTTTAAAAGTTGCTGTTAGCAAACTTTCTCAGTGCTTCTTTGTTTGGCACAGTATTTATTTCCTCTCATCTTGAAGGACTTCTTTCTCAGTATAGAATACTACTTTGGCAGGTAGTTTATAATAGCAATGTAAAGATCTAATGCCATTGCTTTGTCTTCTGTTGTTGCTGTTGGTAGTCAGCTCTGCATTTATAACCCCTATTTTCTAGCTGCTTTTAAGATTTGTTCATGTGTAATTATGTGCCTGGTTGTGCATTTATTTTGATTTTTCCTTCTGGGTTTTGTAGGGCTACTTGAAATCAATGAATCGATGTCTCATCAACTTTTGACAATTTTTAGAAATTATCTCTTCAAATATTGCTTCTGCCCTATTCTATCTTTAGCCTCCAATAGCACTCCCTGCTATGTATATGTTGTATCTTTCCATTATATCCCTGATAATTCTATCATTCTTACACTTTCTTCTATATTTTCCATTATTTTTCTCATTATTTTTCAATATTTTTTTATTTTTAATTCATAATTCTCTCTTCTGATATATTTATCTATTTTCCTATTCACTGACTTCCTTTTCTCAATTTTATTTTTGAGTTTTAGCATAATCATCTGTGTCACTTTGTAAACTTCCCAGTTCACTGCCAATATTTTTAAATTTGTCTTCTATTCCTTTGAAAATAAAAAGTATAGTTACTTTACATTCCCCATCTAATATACTGTATCTTGAGTTCCCAAGGGGTGATTTTGTTGTTTCTCACTCATTTTGTCTTGTTTCTTTTCTTCTCTCTCTTTTTTAAATGTTTGACATTATATTTCAAAACTGTAGAAATAATATGAGGCCTACAGTGTTACTTTTTCCTTCAGAGATGACTTTAGTTTGCTTCTTCCAAGCACTGTGGACATCAGCAATCCAGGACCAAGTTCATCCAATTTGAAGACAAGTGCTTTTAAGGACTGTTTAACCTTTGTTTTCACACATCCACAGACAGCAACCCATCAAGGCCCCAATAAAAAGCAGTGGATGGATTACCAAATTATTGCCCTTGTTTTAACCCTGGACTTTGGCATTTGTGTCAAGAAGGGCTTGATATGATCAAATGTAATTAATGTTCAGCCTCTCTGATTCCTTTTTTTTTCTTGAGGCACTGGGGGCTGAGAACTGAACTTGAACCTGGGACCTTGTATGTGAGGAGCTGGTGCTCAACCACTGAAACCACTGAGTCACATCAGTTCCCCTGAATTTGTTTCCTGGAAACAAACCCAAGACTTCCCACACCATCTGCTTCCTTTTCAATTAGACACAGGGCCTAAGCAACCATGCACACTTATCATCCTCCTGGATTTCTATCTTTTTCAAGACCATTGTCCAGTAATTTCCCACTTTATTAAAGACAACCAGAAAGAAATGTTTGTCATGCTTATGGAAGAAAAAGAAAAAGGTTTTGTTGAGGTGTGTTTACTGTCACCATGGAAACCACAGTCTGTGGACATGGGGTATGGCTTCAGAGGGGTGGATTACAGGCAATGGAAGAAGGAATGATTACAACAACCTGTGCTTAAGCAGCCCACCTGATGGACTTAGGAGACCCTTCTTGATCCCTGTGCCCTGAGCTAGGAACATTGGAGATCTGCCCTGTTTTCAAATGGCACTGTGATGGGGATACCCAAGAAGATCACCTACAAACTTTGCATTTCTACTGACCAGACAAGGATAAGTGTCGGTGAGATGGAAGTGGAGTAATCTTAGTGGGCAAGGCCTTCCAGGAAGGAAGTCAGGCAGAGGAGTAACATGGTATGCATGCTAGCTTAAAGTCACAAATATCCCATTATGATGAACCCCAACCCTCAGGCAGGGCTTGGCCCAATGTATGGGAGCAGACATAAAAGCTGGGACCCAGAGTATGATGCAGAGGATTCTGGGCACAGAAAGGAGACTCTCTTGCTCCTCCATCTGCTGGTTCCTGCTTCCATTAGCCTTCAAAAGTGACCCTGCTGAGGAGGCTGCTCTTACTGTGCCTCTCCTGGGTCTCAGGCACAGACTCAGGTCTCCACTTTCTCTACTCAGGGACAGATAAAGATGGAGAAATTCCAAGCTGAACTCAGTTGGGGTCAGGAAAGGAATGCCAAAATTCACATGCTCACAGCAGTGACAACAGAAAAAAATATCACTAGAATAATTTACATCAGGAGCTCAGTAACCCTAATAAATAGAGAATCCCAGATGACAAGAATAGAAGTGAGCTTGTGAGAATGTACCATGCATGCAATCTGTATGCAGAACACCAGAGTAGAAAAAGAGAAACCTCAGAAGGTACAGATGTCAGATATTTATCAGACTAAATCTTTAACAGTGTTGAAAATCTTACAGACTTCAAGAGAATGGAAGAGTCAGATAGGAAGAAGCAGATTAACACCAAGAAAGCTGGAAAGTGATACATGTTCACTGCAGTTGGTGCAAGCCAAAAAGGAAATGTGTTTTTTATCAGAACTCTAATAAAAACTATCATCATAGGTTCTGGATCTGCAAAAAGAGGACAGGGAGAAAGGCATGCTCAGCCTTAATTAGTGCCTTTCTTCACCACCAAAGCAGATGAAAGAACATGTCAGTACACAGTAATGGCTTCTTCATGAAGAAGTGACCAGCAGAAAATCTGTCTCCTCCTGTGGTGCTAACAATTACCCTAACCAGCACATTCAGAGAGCATTGTGTCCTTCACATGGCCATATCCATGCTCTTCAAGCTCTGTGGTTTCCTCTGATCTGGTGAGGAAGACCTCTCTCCACTAGTTCAGGCAGCCAGGGAGGAGGCAGGGGGTAGTGAACACTGAAGGAAGCAGGTTTTCTTACAGTCCCTAAAGGAATCTGAAATTCTGGGGATTATTCCAGTATTGTGTTAGGCTTTTAACAGACTTCTTTCTCCATTGGTCTTATGATCCCAACAGAGTCAGTGTAACCTTCATATCTCTTTTTGTAGGGATTTCCACCAAACCTCAATGTAGGACAAGACTCATAAATGTTTGCTTTCTAGCATGTAGTCATGAAAAAATTCCCAAAAGTAATAGAAAGCTGAAAGCTTACAGTTAACACCTAGAGCCCACAACAGAGATTCAACTGTTAACATTTTAATGCACTTGCTTTATCACATATCCTGTTTATCAGCTGAGCCAACTTATTTTGTATCCATTCCAAGGAAAGTTGCAGACATCAGTAAACTTTTCCATAAATATTTCAGAATGAGCATCTTTAGAGTTCAATATTTTTAGTTTGTTCATTTTTACTTAATATTTACATGTAATGAAATACACATATCTTAACTGATGAGTTTTAACAAACATACATACACACATATATATCAAGTTATAGGCTACTATCAAGTTATAGACCAGTAAACCTCACTCTGTAAATTTTGCTCAAATCAATCCTCTACTTAATCTGACCTCTATTCTGCTCCTACAAAGGCAAGGAGTACTCTGATTTTGTATTCCAACATGGATAAATTTTTCCTATCCTAGCAGTTCATATTCATCAAATAATACTTTATGAACTCTGTTGGGGAAGTCTTCTTTCATTCAGTATAAGAATGTTGAACCTATCACCATTTAATTCTTTGAATGTTTAGTAACTTTCAATTGTATGAATTACCACCAATTGTGTATATATTCTCCTATTGAAAGAAACCTGGGCTGTTTCCAGTTTGGTGCTATTTTGAATAAATATACTATGAAAATATTTGTAGATATCATTTTATAGGATTTTTACATTAATTAGAGATAACTGCCATCATCGGGAGCCTAATGAGCAGAGGAGGAAAGTTGCCCATGGTCACAAAATTCCCAGAAGACTCAGGAACATCTCTGACATCAGAACATCTGACATTTGTGCTCTGCTATGGTCCTACTCCTGAGTCCAGAGCCCAGAGAGACCCAGGGTTTTTAGGCTTTTTAAACCTGTCTCCACTGGTTCCCCATATAACTTTTACAATGTAGAGATTAGAGCCCAAATTCCTGTAAGAGGGAAAAAGTGGTCTATATTTCCTATTTAAACTTTTGCCTGGGTTTAGGATGGAGAGAGGGACCAGGTAAAAATTTCTGACCATGTGAACACTGATACAGCTCTTCCTCTCTAAGCCTGTTTCCTCATTTGTAAATAACTCCATTGTCTGGGGCTCATATAGACCTGACAGTCTGGGGAGGAATTGCACCCAGTAAATCAAAAGCTGTGATGCTTTTATTGATGAGGTGTTGTCCTCTCTTACCACTGCTCTGCACAGTCACAAGTACAGAGTACTTAGGGTATGAAGGAGTGAAGCGAGAGGTGGGGAGAGCTGAGGGAACTTAGTCAAAGGTTTTTCTTTCTCTTTTTTTCCTATTTCCATTTTCCTTTTTCTCTTTATCTGGAGAGTGGTGTAGATGCCAACTGTGGGGTGATTGAATGTCAGATACAAGCAGCTGGATACGAGTAGTCAAGTGGGTTGCTGGTGGCCTGAGAGCGAGGACTGTTATTTTCTCTCCCTCTACCCCTTTCTCTCTCTCTCTTCACCCAGATACCTGAAGGGGGTGGGGGGACTGTGGGTTGATAAATTGGACTAAACAGGGAACCTGAGAGGAGGAGCCCAGCCCACTCTGGTGGTCTGAGAGTGAGGTCCAGATTTTTGCTTTGTTTTGATTTCCTTTGTTTTCTTCTTCTCCTCTTCCTTATTTTCTTTCTTCTGTTTTTCTTTCCTTACTTCTCTTCCCATTTCTCATCTATTCCCCCTTTTCTTTTTCTTTTCCTCTTTTTAAATTTTTATTATTCTTTTTACTTTATTTCTCTTTCCCTCTTTTTATTTTCTTTCCTTCATCTTTCCCCTTGTCTTTGCTTCCTTACTTTCTGCCTTCCTCTGTTTTGTATTTCTTTTATTTCTTCTCATTTATCTGGTCTTTTACTTTATTTTATTCTTTCCTGCTTCTTTCTTACACCTTTTAAAATTTTTATTTCTGTTTACTATCTTTCCTTCATAATATTTATTTTTTCTGTCTCTGTTTTTGTTTTTTTCCTTTTTTAATTTTTCTTTTTTTCTATTCTTTCTTTCATTTTTGTGGATCTAATATTTTTTCCATTGAACACAAGCAACTACAAAGATATAGAATAAGTGGAATCAAGTGTTAAAGAGGACTTAACACAAAACCAAACAAAAATAAAACCTTAGACTAGAAAGAGAAACTAACACTTGAATAAGCCCATCAGCATAAACAGATGCCTAGACATCAGGAAAAATCTTACAAGCCATACTAAAAAACAGGAAATCATGGCCCAGTCTAATGAACAAACTAAAAAGAAGGAAGAGAAGCACAACATGGAACAACTAGTCAGTACAGCCAAATAAACAGGCTTAATCAACTCAATGAAATGAAGAGATAAAGGATATCTAGGAGACACTGGGAAGGAAGTAGTTGAGCACTTGCTTCCCATATGGGAGGTCCTGGGTTCAGTTCCCAGTGCCACCATAACAAACAACAAGCAAACAAACCAAAAATCAACTCTAGGGAAATGATGTGGCTCAGTGGTTGAGCACCAGCTTCCCACATAAGAGGTCCTGGATTCAATCCCAACCCTGGTACCTTAAAAAAAAAGACACTGGGGAAACATACAGAAGAAATTATAAACATACATAAAAGATAACAGATCTTATGCTGATGAAAGGCACAATGCAGAAAAATAAAAATACTCTAGAAGCATTTAACAGCAGTTTTGAACAGGCAGAGGAAAGAATTACCAAAGAAGAGCAGTGGATGGACAAAGTTAAGGTGCTGAAAGAAAAGAAAAAAAAAACCTGACAACCAAGAATTCTGTATCTAGAAAAAAAATTCACAGATAAACAAATTGAGAGAATTTGTTAACAAGTGCCCTGTTGTTTAAGAAATACTAAAGGGAGTTCTGCAGGCTCAAAGAAAAAATAGAAGAGAGAAGTTTGGAGGAGAGTGTGGAAAGGAAGATTATTGGTAAGAGTAACTAAAAGGATAAAAAGAGAGATAAAAATAAAATATGACATGTATAAGCCTAAAGAAAGAATGGCTAGAGTAAGTAGTGTCTTCACAGTAATAACATTGAATGTTAATGGATTAAATTCTCCAATCAAAAGACACAGATTGGCAGAATGGATAAAGAAATATGACTCATATTTATGCTGTCTACAAGAAACTTACCTTAGACCCTGGGACACAAACAGGTTGCAAGTGAAAGGTTGGAAAACAATTTTACATGCAAACAGTAACCAAAAAAATGGCAAGAGTAGCTATAATAATATCAGACAAAATAGACTTTTAAAGCAAAACTGTTGTAAAAGACAAAGAAGAACACTATGTATTAATAAAAGGGGTAATCTATCAAAAAGAAAGAACAATTACAGATATGTATACCCTAAACCAGGGAGCTCTAAAATACACAAGGCAAACACTGATAATACTAAAGGGAGATATAGAAGCCTTTATAATCATTTATTAACTCAAATATTTTGAGTTAATTTTTGTATAACGTGTAGGGTAGGAGTCCTCTTTTTTGCCATTGGAAATCCAATTTCCCCAGAACCATTTGTTGAAGAGTCTATTCTTTCCCAATTGATTAGACTTTGCACTTTTTAAAAAATCAGTTGGCCATAAATATGAGGGTTGATTTCTAAACTCTCAATTCAATTTCACTGGTCTATATGTCTGTCCTTGTGCCAGCACAATGCTGTTTTGTCTAGTGTGGAATTTCAGGAAGTGGGAGTCCTGTAATTTTATTCTTATTTTCAAGATGGCTTTAGCTACTCTGGGCCCTTTATGCTTTCATATAAATTTGATGACTATATTTTCCATTTCTGCAAAAAAGACTGTGGGTATTTTGATTGGAATAGTATTGAATCTCAGAATTGCTTTGGTTAGTAATGACATCTTAATGATGATTAGTCTCCCAATCCTTGAACAGAGAATGTCTTTCCATTCATTTAGGTCCTCTTTGCTTTCTTTTAGAAATGTTTTGTAGTTTTTGGTGTATGAGTCCTTAACATCCTTGGTTAGATTTATTCCTAGATATTTTCTCTTTTAGTTGCTATTGTAAATATATTTTTTTCTTCCAATTTTCATTGTATATAAAAATACTGCTGATTTTGTTATGTTGATGTACCCTGCCAATTTGTTGAATTCGTTTATTAGCTCAATTAGTTTTGGTGTGGATTTTTCACAATTTTGTGTATATAGGTTAATGTCATCTGCAAATAGGATAAGGTTTAATTTTTCTTTTCCAATTTGGATGCCTTCTAAAATTTTTATTCTTGTCTTGTCTTGAGAAGGGCAAGCCGCCATGGGTGGGCAGAGCCACCTTGGGCAGGGCAAAAAGCTGCCATGGACAGGACAAAAACCACCACGGGCAGGGCAGGTCACCCGTGAATGGAGTGCAGCCAGCCACCTGCGAACTGAAAGCCGGCCATGAAAGGAAGCAGAAGCCACCCACAAGCAGGGAAAAGATTTAGGCTCAGAATAGAAGGAAAGTCCTTGCTTAATGGCAAAGACCCAGGATGCATTTATCAACTGCAATGAATATGCCACACTAAGGAGGGATGTTCATGTGGGAGGGTGTAGGAGGTGTGGGGAGTGAGGCATATGGGAATCCCTATATCTTTTGTGTAACATTTATGTAATGTAAGTATCTTATACAAATAAAATATTAAATTAAAATTAAGACTTTAAAAATTAAAAAAAAAGTATAGAAGGCAAGGTCCTGCACTGTGTGGGTATTCTTGATAAGAGTGCTGAAAACAAAAGGAAAGCATCAGCCAACACAAAGTCTATTTGCAAATATGGAAAGTTTTTTTGCATAGGTTTTTTTGCTTTATTAGTTTCTGGCACTCAGGAAGAACAACTATGGATTGTGAGAAAATATTTGAAAATGACATATCTGATAATAGTTTAATGCTCAGAAAATATAAAGTAATCCTATACCTCGACAAGAAAAGGACAAATAATTCATTTGAAAAACACACAAAGTAATTGAATCAACATTTTGAGAAAGAAGGTATCCAAATGGCTAATAGGCACAGGACAAGATGCCTAACGTCATTAGTCATTAAGGAAATGCAAATAAAAACCACAAGGAAACCATTTCATATTCACTATGATGGCTATATTTTTTTAAATGGAAAATAAAGAATCTTGGTGATGATGCAGAGAAATAGGAACCATAGTACATTGTTGATGGTAACTGAAGATGAAGTAGCAGCTGTGGAAAACAGTTTTGATAGTTCTTCATATAGGTAAGAATAAACTTACCATATGACCCACATATTCCAATTTTAGATATATACCCCAAACAATTGAAAGCAGTGACACAGATATAATTAGTACACCAATGTCTAGAGTGGCATTATTCACAACAACCAAAAGATTGAAGCAACCCAAATGTCTATCGTTCAATGAATGGATAAAGAAAATGTGATATATACATATATGGAATTTTATTCAGTCTTAAAAAGGAATGAATATCGCTACATGATTAAACTTGGATGAACATTAAGCCATCATGTTGTATGAAAGAAGACAGACACAAAAGGACAAATATTTTATTATTTAACTTATATAAAATACCCAGAATGTTCAAATTCATATAGAGAGAAATTTAATTGCAGGTTATCAAGGGCATAGGTGGAAATGGGAAGTTAATGCTTAATGGGTGCAAAGTTTCTGTTTGAGGTATATAAGCTAACACAGTAAAACTTTTAAGAATATATAATATAGAAATGTCAAGGAAAAGAATTATACAAGGTATTCAAAATATGTATGCTGTTACTAGAAATAACTAGGGAGCGGATGTAGCTCAAGTGGTTGAGTGCATGCATCCCATGTATGAGGTCCCAAGATCATTCCCAAGTAGCTCCTAAAAACAAACAAATGAAAAAGCCAACACTCATTGGATATTGGATGTAGTTCAGTAGTTGAGCACCTACTTCCCATGTACAAGGTCCTGAGGGCAACTTCCAGTACCTCCTAAAAAGAAAAAGAAAAAAAGAAATAAACAACTTACAGGTAAAAGCAGTTGAATCTGATTGGGATTGCAGTAAATCTGTAAATTGCTTTAGATCCAGTTGACATTTTAATAATATTTAGTCTTCCAACCCATGAACACAGAATGTTTTTCCATTCACCTATGTCTTCTGTGATTTCTTTAGTAATCTTTGTAGTTTTGCGTGTACAAATCCTTTACCTCCTTGGTGAGATTTATTCCTAGATATTTGATGCATAGCTATTATTGTAAATCAATTTTTTTCTTGTTCTTCTGTTCAAATTGTTCATTTCTTGTGTATAGAAACACTACTCCTTTTGGAATTATTTTCTACTCTACCCATCTTAGAATTCTTTTTGTAAAAATTTCTAGTAGTTTTTTTGTAGAATTTGAGGATTTTCTCTATATAGTATCATATCAAAGCAAAGGGGAAGATTTTCTTCTTTCTAATCTGGAGGCTTTTCATTTCTTTTTGTTGCCTAATTACTCTGGCTAGAATTTTCATTACAATATTCTATGAGAATGGTGACAGTAGGCACCTGTCTTATTCCTGATCTTCAAGGGAAAACCTTCATTTTTCACCATTAAGTATTATGCAAGCTGTGCATTTTTCATATATACCCCTTCTCATTTTGAAGAAGGTTCTTTCAATTCCCAGTTTTTTAAGTGTTTTTATTTTCAAGAAGCAATGCTGGATTTTGTCAAATGTCTTTTCTGCATCAATTGAGATGGTGGTTATTTTATTTTTTTCTGTTTTAGTAATTTATTACATTCATTGATTTTAATAGGTTACACCACCCTTGCATACCTGGGATAAATGCCACTTGATTATGGTGAATAATTCCTTTGATATGTACTTGGATTGGTTTTGCTAGTTTTCCTTGAGGATTTTTGAATCTTTATTTAAAGGGATATTGGTCTGTAATTTCCTCTTCTTGTGGTATCTTTAGCTGGCTTTGGTATGAGAGTGATATAGTCCTAATAGAATTACATAGGGACAGTTCCTTCCTCTTCACTTTTGGAAGAATTTAAGAAGGATTGTTGTTAATTCTTCTTGGAATGTTTTATAAAATTCCTCTGTGAAGCCATCAGGTCCTGGACTATCATTTGTTGGAAGGTTGCTACTGATTCCATATTTTCACTAGTTGTTTTGTTAAAGTTTTCTATTTCCTCTTGAATCAGGAAAGGTTGTTTCCACAAATTTTGTTAGCAGAAATGGAATCCCAATAGCCTTCTTTGTAGAAATGAAAAAGCAATCATCGAATTTATGTGAAAGGGATCAGACTGCCAGGTAAAAAAGATGGAGTAGAGAGCTGCAGGATTCAGTCCTTCCACCAAAACAACTATAAAACAGGTAGAAACAGTCTGAAACAACTCTTTTGGAATTTCAGAAGCCAGAAAATCATGGTACAGCATCCAGGGAAGAGCAGGAGGAAAAGGCTGATAAACTACAGTAAAGTACAGTAAATTGCTCTCTCTGCATGGCAGCTACCAGTTCCCATTATCCATTACCCCTCTCATAGAAGACCTCCTTGTGGTAAAAACAACAACAACAACAACAAAAAAACCCTTTCTAGCTTGCTGGTGACAGAAATGGACATAAAAACCTTCTTGCCCAAGAATAGTGGTGGGCATGGCCAATCATTGATCATGGTGTTTATATGTGTATATATATATTTTTATTAGAGCAGTTGTGAAGTTACAAAATAATGTACAGAATTCTCATTCATTACCCCTTCACCAGAACCTTACACTGTTGTGCAACTTTTCTTACAGATTATGAAAGAACAACTTCAGACTATTACCACTAACTATGGTATAGAGTGTACATTTTTTATAGTTTTTCAAGACCACCACCTGATTATTTAACACAGTACCTTCTTTGACATTGATACAAGAATATTACAATACTGGTGTTAACTATAGTCCACAAGTTAAGTTAATTGTATATTTCCCATGCATGTCCATATTCTCACCATTTTGTAATAATGATGTGAACTTATTTAAGTTCATAGAATTACATTTTTGTATTTGTACTATTAACCACAATCCTCACCCACCTGTTGGTTCACTATGTTATTCAATCTCTAGATTATTCTCTGGCTTTCTTTCAATTGACATTTATATACATAGACTCCCCTTTTCACCACAATCCTATTTATAAACCAGCTGTGCTTGTTTTACTCACTATAATGTGTTATCATCAACTCTATCCATTTCCACACTTTTACAGTCAAGCTAATTAAAAATTCTACATATATTAAGCATCAGGAACCCTTCTCCTATTACCCTATTCTCTAAGTATTAACTCCATATGTTTATCCTTTGTATTTACTTCATATTAGTGAGACCATAAAATACTTGTTCTTTGGTGTTTGGATTATTTCAATCAGCATAATGCCTTCAAGGTTCATCCATGTTATCATAAGTGTCCCAACTTTACTTCTTCTTACAAAAGCAGAATATTCCAGAATATATAAAGAAACATTTCAATTTAACAAAAAAAAGACAATGCAATTTAAAAATTCACAAGAGATTCTAAGAGATACACCCCAAAGAAGATATAAATGGTCAGAAAACACAGGAAAAGATGCTCATCGTTAGTAATCAGGGAAGTGCAAATGAAAACCACAATGATATACCATTTCACACCCATTGGAATGGCTGCTCTTACAAAAAAATGGAAAATAACAAGTGTTGGAGAGGATGCAGAGAAATAGGAACACTCATTCACTGCTGGTGGCAATGTAAAATGGTGCAGCCACTGTGGAAAACAGTTTGGCAGCTCCTCAGAAAGCTAAGTATAGCTCTACCACTATGACCCAGCAATCCCACTAATAAGTATATCCCCAAAATAATTGAAAGCAGAGACTTGAACAGATATTTGCACACTGATGTTCATAGTGGCATTATTCACAATTGGCAAAGATGGAAGCAACTCAAGTTTCCATTTACAAATGAATGGATAAGTGTGGTACATACATACAACAGAATATTATTCATCCACAGAAAGGACTGAAGTCCTGATACATGCAACATTATGGATGAACCTTGAAGAAATCATGTTGAGGGGCCGGCTGGATAGCCCAGTGGATAGGGCGCCAGCATACCACATGGGAGGCCCCAGGTTCGGTTCCCGGGGACCTCTCCTAGTGGACAGACCGCCTTGAGAAGGGCAAGCCACCATGGGTGGGCAGAGCCACCTTGGGCAGGGCAAAAAGCTGCCACGGACAGGGCAAAAACCGCCACGGGCAGGGCAGGTCGCCCGTGAATGGAATGCAGCCAGCCACCTGCGAACTGAAAGCCAGCCATGAATGGAAGCAGAAGCCGCCCACAAGCAGGGAAAGCCGCACCTGCGCAGTGACCAGTCTCGGCGCGTCACTGCAGCTGGGGGGGGGGGAAGGGGAGATATGTAATAAAATAAATAAATCTTAAAAAAAAGAAAGAAATCATGTTGAGAAAAATAAGCCACACACAAAAGGACAAATATTGTATGATCTCACTTACTTCAAACCATTAGAATAAGCAAACTCACGGAGTCAGAATCTAGAATATGGGTTACCAGGAGATGGGGTAGGCATAGGGAATGTATATAGAGGAAGCTCTGTCATCACTTTCAGTCCATTGAACATGGTGCAT